>WBNH01001444.1:0-48722 GCA_013401255.1 Urocolius indicus
TACCAATTTAGAGAGAAAAAAAGACAAATGTTTGCATAGTATGAAATGTTATGGAAATAATTCACCTGTTGTCCCCATTTTCAATAACTTAAATGAATATCACTTAATACATCACACAGATTAAAGACATCTGTATATATTTCAAATTTCAATATTAATGCCAAAAATACATAGTATGATTTTACATAGGATTTATGCTACATTAGAACACTAAGACAAACATCACTTGAGTATTAAATGAAACATTAAATATTAAATAACTGAAAAATAAAATAAAAAGTGTAAACACTAAACTAACTTGGGAATTTGCTATTGCAACACATCCAATGAAGTGGTTTTAAACAGTACAAAAAGATTAGATTTAGGTATGTTTCCAGTCTACTTGGAATACACAAAGCTCATGCCAGAAACCTTTTAAAAACTGGTCCAGGATCACACAAGAACCTTCTCTCTTGACTGCTATTTCAATTCCTTTACAGACTGAACTTTTTACTGTCATCTCTACCAGTCTTCACTTGTAAGGAGTAATCAACAGTAAATCGAATAGTTCACCATTGTTTGCTAGCATCTTGGTGAAAACTGAGGATTTGTTGGAGATTCAGTGTAAGATTTGAGTTCATATGCAGCGCCGCTATCAACTTCCATGGATTTCCGAGAGAATAGGAGCCTTACATCTCTGTGGAGGTAGATCTTTCCAGATTTAGAACTCTGGAACCTGAAAAGATACAAATTTCTGTATGAAAGAATAATCTTTTGTTTTAGATATTGTTGAATTAAATGTATTCCTTTAAGAGGTTGAAGAAAAAAAAAAACATTTGAACATACTAAATTGGTTGGTTAAAATGAAACTTTGTTTTTGCCTTGTTTCCTTCGGCATTTAAAGGCTCTGTTTCTAATCAGCAATGTCATGCATAGCTTTCAAAGTTGCACAGCGTATCTGAAATTCACACTGCAATTACCTCAAGCAACACAGAAAGGCAAAAGGTGCTCTTCAGGGAGAGTTCCTTGAAGTGCCCAAAGGGTGGCCAAGCGCACACACAATAGGGAAGTTTCAAGTGTTGTCAACAAAGTCATAGGTACAATGAAATCTATATTTCAGTGCTAGCTATGATACTGACAGATTTCTTTGCTCTCTCTATGCAAGCACCAGCAATAAGTTTACTACTGCTTTAGACCACATGCCAAATTTAAACCTGTCTCTGGAAGCAGTAGGTATGGGGACCTCTGCAGACAGATAGCAAAAGGTTTTTGCACAGAATATAAAGATATTTCAAAGACACTATAGTTCTCTGGCCTAATCACCAAAGTAAACAATAGCCCGTTCCTGGGTGCATTTATCTTTTTATACTGTGACTAAACAGCCTAATTCAGATCCTCCAAAACTGCCAGGAACCTGCCAGTTCCACTTTCCCTGAGATTTAACAACTATATTTAGAGAGATGAGATCTTCATTTTGGAGAACTCTGTTCTATAGCCTTCATCTGGCCCAACTCCTTAGTTTCCTTTCCTAAAGCTGGAAAAGCAAGAGATCCTAAGGAGCATTTCTTATGGCAACTGAATTCAATGCCACTATCATTATGGCACACTAAGGAAGAAAAGCTATCGCTACTGTAATATAAATAGAAAAGCTTTTGTATTGATTTTGTAACGACAACATGCTACCATAACGAATGCTGAGAGCAGGGCACACTGTATTATGACATGTATTACAATTTGCATAGACTTTTAATAAGCATTTACTCATTGACCTCAATGAAGCAAAGTATCTCTAGAATAAACCTAGCCATAATCAGACTGAAATTCTAAGATGTGGGAGAAAGGCAACTACAGAAAATCTGTTAAGGTTTCATTGTCTAGGGCAGGCAGGTTGCAGAAATGGATTCTGTGACATCATTTTGTTCAGACAAGTAATACTGAATAGTCTGTAGTTATCTCTACAGTCAAAGGAAAATTCTGCTCTCCTAGATACAGCTACCAAGGACATTAAATGTGGCAGGGTCCAGCAGAAAGCTCCTGCTGGCTTCCACAGAGCTCTCATCCATCACTATTTATTTGATCAGTCCTGTCAGTGTGAAAGCCCTTTGCCTTGTAGGCAAAAGGAAAAAGATTCTATCTTAAGAGAAGACTCCAGAGGTGAGCACAGAAAGAAAAGTGAGAGAGGTGAGGGCCAAACTGAACACAATGAGCAGTTAATACAGCATATAGCTCATAAGGCATTTTAAAATGAAAAAAAAAAAAATTGAAATATCTTTTGCGGCAAAAGTATGGTTGGAGTTAATTCATATACAGAAGATAGATCTAGTTATCAAGGCACCATCATAGAAGTCAATTCTTATTTTACACAAGGACCTATCAGAAAAGAACTCACAAGTTCCATTTTTTAACTTCCCAAGCTTACTATTTCACGTTGTCAAGAATCTTGCAAAAACCTCTCTTTGCCCTTTGTTACACTTCTCTGTAACATGACTTTTCTAAGCATGACATTTCACAACACCTGAAGGAGGATGAGAGTGACAGTGGTCAGAGAATTCTTCTCATCTATGCTTCCATCACTTTTTTAATTTTTTTTTTGAGAAGTGTTTATCATGTTTGGGATTTAGAACTGGTGCTTTTCAAACATGCAAATACATTGGAATAGTCGAGAGACCATCCATTACATAGACCCTTGAAGGGTGGCGTTAGTGTGACCAGCATGGGACTGGCTCCAGAGCTGTGGTAGCTCCAGTAGTTTTGTGTAACTGAATCAAGAAAAACACCACAAAGGTCTCTGACAGAGGATTGTCCAGGAACAGTAATAGTAGACAAATCCAGGAAGGCTTAAACACACAAATACCAGAAGAGCTAGAAAGTCTGGCAGAAGAAGGAAATTGGTAAACATTACTGAAGAATGACAAACACAAGCACAAAGACACATTTTGCTATTTTATAGGCCATCAAAATTCACAAAGAACAGAGTAAGCCACTGGGAAGGTTTAACCCCAGCCAGCAATGAAGTATCATACAGCCACTTGCTCACTGCCCCCAGGTGGGATAGGGAGTAGAATCTGAAGAGTAAAAGTGAGAAAACAGTATGTACCAGAATGGTCACAAAAACATTTTATGTAGCAAGGTATGTTTTGCAAGTGAAAATGACTGTATGCCACAATCTATAAAACCTGTAAGTAAAAAAAAATCACTTGGACAAGGATACAAATTTCTTGATTGGGAAAAATTGAGAGATCAAAAAGATCAAAAAGGAACTAGTAAATCAGTAGGTTGTATCTTCATCTTCCACCAATAAATGTACCATATGCAAGGTTAGGAAAATATTTTTCAAAAGTTTCTCAACACTTAGGGGAATCACTATTTTTTAACACCCAGTTTCAAGCTTACCCTTGACCTAGCTGTCAGCAAGAACCCCTGTTTAGCTGTTAAGCAACAACAATTATGCCCATGCAGTTAGAAGAGGCAATGTGTCAATCACTAAAGCTGTTGACCAAGCTTTAAAAACCTGAAAGATGATGATCTGTTTAATTGCCTTTTATAGGGGTGCCAGAATGTGACCTAGAAACCAACAGATGGTTGTCATCCCTCAAAACTAGGCAGAAATGAGACGTGAGCAGAGCTGGACACACAGCTCTTATGCACACGTAGATTTTGTTACAATGCAAAAATTACTGCTACACATGCAACAAAAACTGTATCACCAAAGCATCTTCAAGTAACAACAAACTGCAGGTGCAATTCGATTTTCTTACAGTGAATAAAGCTCTGCTGTCCACACAAGTTACATTTCATGACAATATCGTGGCTGTGGGTACAAATACAATCAAATAGCATACTGAGTAGTATCTGCATGCAGAAGTTACATACACAATAAATCTGACACTTTAAAAGAGTCAGAAAATCTGGCTGCCAATGTGAGGTTCCAGACCTATGCAAGCATTTTTGCTGAATTACCACTTGAAAAGAAGCTTTCATAACATAAGTGCTGACAACTGTGATTAAGGCCTTGCAAGCAGATGCGACCACAATGCAGCTAACTGGTGGTGACTTCATTTGGGTTTTTAAACAAAATTTCAACATGTAAGCTTAAGACATTTACTTGTTTTCAACACTACTGCAACTAAAATGGAAAGGCTGTTCTAAGCCAACTTGAGTAACAAAAAAATTATTAATAATGTAAATGTTTTAGAGGTTTATAGAAGTTTTCAATAAAACAAGTCTGAGGAATCGTTGCTGCTTTTACAAAGTTTTAAAAACAATTGCCATATGAATTAATATACTACTAAGACTTAAGCTCTCCTAACTAAAACCCATCTTTAGTAAAAGAAGGCACTGACAAGGAGTCTTTTGTAGACCTCAAGTATAATAAACCACAAGGCAGGTCAACTACTGTAATAGTCCAAGGACTTTTACAGTTCTTTCATTATGAGAAAAGACCCACTGTTTGGGTTCATCTCTGAAGCAAATCCTGTTTGCATACCCTGCAAATATTCACTTTCCAAGGTAAGACTTGTAATTATCAGTTTGTTTTTCCATCCAGAAGTTGATGCATTTCCAATTATCCATTATAAATCCATGAGCATCAGCTTCAGATGTCTGAAAGTTGAGCTAAACTGTACTCGCGTTTCAAAGCTAGAAGCATCAGAACTGTAACATTTCTGTCTCACAGAGGATATCAGAAATTGGAAGCTCATGAAAGAAGACTTCCCTGATCAGAGAAGAAAGCAGGTTTGCCTGCAAATAGAAGGGTCTGTCTATAACGAATTTACAAGCTACATTAAAGCAGACACTGAAAGGAGACACAAGTCTACTACTCTTCATGCCTGTACACCAGACCCAGTTGGCAACAGATTTTCACCCATCTCTGCAGCTGATGCCTGGCCTCAGTTCCTCTGCATCAATTAGATCAACATTACAAGTGAATAGAGTCTTTTATTTGGGCCACAAACTCTTTCAGAATTTACCTCATAAGAAAATTTTTAGAAGGTGGTTAAGTTGGTCGTGGCAAGTTAGTGTGACCTGAAAGGATGAATTTAAATCCAGGCTAAAATTCAGAATGAAAACACAGTTCAACAGCCTCATCATGATGCTATTTTCACACGCCAGTAAACCAACACACATTTTTTTAATTGACTGTCAACTTTCATTTAATGGGGAAGCTTTGCCTGGAACCACTGTCATAGACAAAGCTGTGTTTCAAAAGTCTGCAGGGTAGGAATCAATGTCATTAAACAAATGAAACAATATCTATCAGAAGTAACTCTCCAACAAGTTAAAGAGAAAAGACTGAGATCTGATTTTGTTCTGCTTGCTTGCTTCAGAACATCAGCTGTCATTGGCTTTCCAAGTGCTGCAATGAAAGCACTGGGTCTGCACAGGGGATTTCTTTACTACAATAACGCAGATAAAAGCCTGCGAGCTGCAGAACAGAATACATCCACCATTCCACCTTTGTTTCAAACTGCAGTCTCCACAACATCCCAAGAGCAGCAGCACAGCATCTGGTTTCAGGCAGTGCTTTGTAAATCATTTAAGGAAGATTGTGTGAATATTTTATAAAGTGAAAAGCTTTATCAGCAGTATTGCATCATGAAAAAGGTATTTACATTTTTACCACTAAACACTGTATTTTTAAGAGTAACTCAGAACACTTTTTATGTTACAGGCTATTCTGGTGACAAGGCATGTGTGTAGGACACTAGGCACCTTCTGCACATTGAACCTTAGTTTTGGCTTTTGCCCATGTAACATCCACACTCATCATTTCCTGTAACCTCAGAAGTACTTTGATCCAGCCACAACTAAATCTCTCTGGCTAAGGAAAGGACTAAGCTTTATAAGCCTGTACAAAATACTTTCAAAGCAGAATCCAAATGATATATTAGCTCTTCTTCCTCTAGTATCTAGCTTCAAGACCAAGTTAAAAGCATTCTTTCTTAAAAAATAAGTCATAGAATCATAGAATGGTAGGGTTGGAAGGGACCTCCAGAGATCATCTAGTCCACCAACCAGTGAAGCTGGTGGTAAAGAAGTCATGAGAGATTTCGGCAGGTACTTGTTTTTCTGTATTGTTGGTTGGTTGGTTTGGGGTTGTTTCTATTTTGTTCTGTTGTGGGGTTTTAGGAACTCCAAGCCCTTACCTCAGATGTATGAGGTAGCGTAGTAGCCTTTCTTCAGTCTGTTGACTATTTTCTTTATTGACATTTCTCTTGACTTCTCGTCTCACAGGAACAGAGAAAGTTCTTTGCCGTAGGAATGTTTGATGATTAGCTGGCATTTCTCTCAAGTCATAGATCACCACAAACATCTTCACCACAGTTTTGTTAGGGTTAAATAAGGTCTGAAAAGATAGAGTCAACACAATACTCTTTAAAGGTGACAAATTTAAAAAACCCCAAGCAACAAAACTCAAAAACCCCACACCAAACAACAAACCAAACTCCACCTGCTAAATATTCACTGTTCTCTAAGCACTTTGTTCCAGTGTCATACAGAAATGTTTACAGAAAAACATTATGCACTTTTCCTGTTTTTCAACACTTCAGTTACTAATGAAACATTACTATATGTCTAATATTACTTTGATCACCTGCATCCCAATTGTCATTTATTTTTCCAGTCATCTTTTTGTTTACACTTTTCTAGACACAATATGCTCACAGTTGTGGACTCTGTCTTTAAGTCTGAAATTACCAACATGCTGCCCGAGACTGGGTTCTTTCTTGCAGGTTCTAAGCAATGACTGTGAATTACTTCCTGATTTTACTACAAAAAAGTAGGTGGTGTTAAAGTGTTACAAAATTTAGATGTAACTGACTATTTAATCTTAATGCCTGTAAAAGGATTTCATAATTTGGACTGTGGTCTAATTGTTTTTCCATTACTTCTTCAAAGCCACAGTGTCCACAACTATTATGAACCTACAGTAACTGATTATAGGTCTCTTCACAGCACAGATAGGTTCAAAAGTTGAGATTCTCCTTTATCGTAAGAATCACACACAGATTTCTACTTTGCATTAACTACAGTACCTACAGAGATGCATATTTCCACTGCTAGCTTCATGCTCATCTCCAATAATCTCATTCTCTAGTGGTTTCAAGATACCTGTATCTGCTGAGTACATACCACTTGTATTGTTCCTGAAGGCGGTACTCGATAACCCCTTTTGCCAAGGGAGTCTAAAGTAATTACACCCTAGAAAAAAAACCCCACATATTTAGTTCACAGGGAGAGATACAAACAACTCAGAATTGTTCTATTCATATAATTATATTGATTCAAAAAACAATCAGTAATGTACAAAAACTAAAAGCAGAGAAGGCAATATATTTAAGATGCAGCTAAAAATCAACAGTAGGGGCCTTACGGATATTTTGGTAGAATACCTAAAGCTGTACATTAAATAAGGGGTACATCCTCCTCTTGAAATAAGATGTAAGTTCCCACATCTTCAAATGAGCAGTCAGGGAGCCATGGCACAAAAAAAAATAAAACCACAGCTCTTTTCAATTTAGAAGCCATTTTGAAATGGCAAATTTGTCGTCTCCTTTCCATTTTTATATTGCCTATAATTGCATCAATAATACTCCAAATCTCACAGAACTAATTTCTGCTTTTCAAAGGCAGTACATTGACTTAATCTCCCATTCTAATCCAAACTTTATTGACGCTGACATTTGCTTTGTATCAGCTGTGGTTGACAGAGCATGCGAGCGTCCCACGTGGTGCTGCTGAGGCCACCCTTGGGGTGCTGCCCTACAGCACGTGTTTGATTCACCTGCAGTGCAGCACTAGACTTGACAAAAAAATCCCAACCAACAACAACAAAAAAGGACCCCAGAGCAGAAATACTAGCTATAGAGACAGAAACAATGTTTCTGATGATGGAGGCACATCAAATACAAGTGTTGTATTAATCCTGGGAGACTCGGCCATAACAGCAGGTAGAAAAGCCTGAAACAATGAAGCACAGCTAGGAAAATAACCAATGCCACTTTAACCATATGAGGAACATCAGAATCCCTTCACCTCCAGAAAATAATCTGAAATAATCTAGAAAGATGAAAGTAAAACAACAGATACTTTTTTTTTTCCAATGGTTAAGGCATATACAAGTTTAAATTCTATTAATCAAATCAAATTTGTAGAGTCATTTCATTTTCTGAATACTTATAAAACAGAAGGTCAGAAATATGTTAAATTTAAAATCTAAATATTGGTATAGCAGATGTTCAGTGGTTTAACTTGCACATTTAAACAGTCTATTTACCATATTTTAGACAGACACATACATATGAAAACCTCTAAATAGTAGATTGGCATTGAGGTAACATTTAGGTTCCTTTACAGGCATTCGGAACAAATCTAGTAATCTCATTCAATGGTAACATACAAGACAACATTTGCTTTTTACAGGAAGCACTTTTAGACATTCAAATCTGTGCTGTCATCATAGATTTGTGGGACAGAGTTAGCACACAGATACCAGGAACACAAATAGTGTGTTAGTGCAAATATCAGCAAACCATGCACCTTATGAGAGTGCCACATATGCTAGCTCAGACAGTATTTCCTTTAAAAGAAAGGGTTGAATAACTTTTGAGTCTAAGGTCTCCATCAGTAACTGTACCTTGGTCTGCACCTAAGCCACTTGCAGAGTGGTTAGGTGCCCAGGGCAGCTACTTGTTGAGACAACAAAAAAGTATCTCACTAAGCCCAGCTATTGCCTCACTGCCTATTTTAAGTTAGGTGAATAAAAAGAGATGGTGAGGGTTAATCACTCCAGCGTGGAGGGAGACAAATACATTCAATACATCAAGCAGCTGAATGGTGGGGTAGAGCAATGGGAGGAAAAGCACTAGTTAGGGTAAGGAAAGAAAGGACGAGAGAACTCCATCATATGCAGCTGAAAATAACCCAGGTCCCTGCAAATCCCCACTTCCTGAACTTTCTGCTCACCAAGCTTTTATTCTTCACCTCCATCTTTAAGAATTTATTTAAAATAAATCCAATCACACGCTTACCATGTAAGGAGAGGGTGCATTATCATCTGAAACGCTGTAGAATGACACTTCAACTGGCAGAGTCATGTGTGTGGGACAAAAGACTCCACTTGCTCCCACTTCCGCTGTGAAACCCTCTACCACTCCAAGTGGGTCTAGGCGAAAATTCAGGACAGATTCCTGAAAAACAAAACATGTACAGCTTATGTTGGGAACATCTCAAATGAAACAGAGCAAAATTAAGCATCAAACAAGGAAAAAAAAGTTTACATTAAGAACCTGGGTCTTTCATAAGGTGACCTGACAAAGTCAACACTGAGACAAAAATTATGATTAATAGCAGAACATTCAGCAAGATAACAATGGTTCAAGAGAGAGTATCTAAACTATCATCTAAACCCAGTCTTCATCCTATTGAAACTGGTGCAAGATCTATGCATGACTTGGACATATACTATCTGAAAAAAAAATCTAGAATCCACAACTTTCCTGAATATATTCACTCCATATTTTACAAATACAGATGATACATCTAATTAACACACTAGCTATTAGTTGTTGATGTTTGATATGCTACATGAAGGTGAAAAGCTGAAGGCTACAATTCAGATGTGTTCTGTTGACCACACTGATTTAACACAGCTTTTGTGACACATTAAGTAGACTGTAAGACTGAAAATGCAGATCCTTATAATGCATATACATAGAAAAAAATATGAACAATTACAGGTTGTTAAACCTCATCTAAGTCAACAGAACACCTCCTAACTTGACCATAGTGAGAAACAAGTTATAAACTGCTTATTTTATCTGAATCTCTGAGACAGAAGATGTCTGGGGCATGAAACATGTGTCTTTACACCTGGAAATGAAAACAAATTTTATTCAATTTAATTATGAACTTTTACGTTGTAATCAGGCTGGAATTATTCCCAGTTATGCACTTAAAAGCAGAACACATGAATACTAAAAAATACCACAAGAATTCTAGAGAATATGCAATACCTCAAAGTTTCCCAGAAGGCTAAGACTTGTTACTGGTGGAGCACTAGAACTTAGAAATGGTTTCCCATGGCTCTCTGGATCACTGTCTCTGTTTATACATTGTTGTGGGCTATTAAAAGACAGAATAAATATAAAGGATAAACATATTTGCTTTTGTCTTCTGGGTATAAATAGCTCTAGAAAAACTCATTTTACTCTATTACAAAATGTCTTAAAGAAGTAACAGTTGATCATGGCCTGTGAATAGTTTAGCAAAATATTGTAGTTAACTGAAAAAAAACCCCACTTTCACACATTTTACATTGCAAGTCATAAAGACAATGAGCAACCTACATTTTTATTAAGTCCATTAGCAGGAACGAAAGTATCAGATTATTTTCTCCTGTATGCAGATATTTGTCTCACATTCTAAAGTTTCCAACAACAAACTTCCGTACTGAAAGCTATTTATGTTATATGTTATGTCGTGGGTGGTCCATCTTAAAAGCTGAGTTCTCTGAACAAGCTAAAGCAAAAAGTTTAACCTGTTTAACACTAAGAACAAAATATAACATAAAAATAAAAATTATTTGAAAAAGAATCAACAACTATATTTTCTGTTTGAAAACTCCACTGTATTTTACGTCATACCTACCCCTGCACGAGACAATTTGTCCCAGCAGCAGCTCTCATACCATGGTTTTGTTCTAGAGCTGTGCTACCTTGGAGAACCCTGGGGCAACTTGGCTGCCAACCTTTATTTCAAAATAAGGCTTCTTTTGAAAGGCATCCATTTTTTGTCTTTGCTAACATGCTTTGCTGTTGCGTATAGGTATATATATATATATATATATATATACACACATATATATACACACACACATTACTTCTCCCTCAAAATTCTTACTGTTTCTGGGAAATAAAACATACCTTCTTGCAGACAGACATTTCAGTTGCAGCAGCGATGAATCCAGATCAAAGCACCCAGACTGTGTTTTCCTTTGAGGAACCTCAAGGGGGAAAGAAGATGCTAATTTGAAATATGTACCTCTAGTAAGGACAATTCCGCCAAGTAAGCCTAAGTTTGTCAAGACTTTTCATGACACCACAAGAGTCATTCCTATAGATTCTATACTTAATGAAGAAAACTAAAATTATTAATGACCAGACTGTAAATTCTGATTGACATAAAGTTTCATTTGAGAGGCCGAAAACTCTTGGGAATAACGCAGAACACAACTAATAAACAGGCTGTAACAATTTCCCTCAAAATATGACAGCCTTTATGAACGCTGAAAAATAAAACATATGTTGATTACAGAACATCACTACTTCCATAGCTTTAATTGGAACTACCTTTTTCTTTAAAAGTCGCAATAATCTACCAAGAACTGTAACATTTCCCCTACTTTACACAGCAGCTTTATATCACTTAGTCATTCAATGACATCTCTGATTGCTGAAGAATATATAGTACAAACTGTTCCCAGAAACAAAAGCTTTGGAATAGGCAATTGGGTATTAATAACACATAAAAACTCTTAACTGACAAAATAGGTTAGTTTATGCTTAAAATACTTATCTTCAAAACGCTTCCTTTGTGCTCTAAAATAGCACTGAGCCTTTTTTTTTTTTCTGTATAATTTCCCATTGCCAGCTTCTGTTAATCTTGATAAGATCTCAAAAACTACCTCTAATATTTTTTTCAGTTATTATTCAACTTCATTTGAATGTTAACTCTCAGATTTCCACTTCTGCAACATTGGAAGTAAATACACAGACTTCACCTAAGTAATTTGTCACTTTTTCTACCATATATAGATTCTAAAAGAACAAAATACTCCGTATTTGAATAAGTTAGAATAGCGACAATAACTTACAGGACTTGAAAGCAAAGGCAATCCAGTTCTGGGATGAAAAGCCTTGGTTGAAGTCCCGTCCAAGGATCGAAAATTATGTTTCCGACATATGCTTGTGTGTTTCAGTGATGGTGCTCTCTGTCAGCAAAAGAAATTTACTTAAGACGTCAATGGGATATTTTACTGGCCTATCATGGTAATACTCTGCTTACTGTAATCACAGAATCTTAAGGTCTGTAATGGACTTTGAAAGATTATTCAGTCCAACACCCCTGCCAGAGCAGAGCCACCTAGAGTAGGTCACACAGGAACTCATCCAGGTGCATTTTGAATGTCCCCTGAGAAGGAGATTCCACAACCCATCTGGGCAGCCTGTTCCAGTGCTCCCTCACCATGAAGAAATTTTTCTTTGGAACCTCTTCCATTCCAGCTTGTACAAGCTGCCCCGAATCCTATCATTGGACGTCACCAGCCTGGCTCCATCCTCCTGACACCCACCCTTTGTGTATTTGTAAACATTAATGAGGTCACCCGTCAGTCTCCTCCAAGCTGAAGAGCCTTGGCTCCCTCAGCCTTTCATCACAAGGGAGATGCTCCACTCCGTCATCTTTGTGGCCCTGCACTGAACTCTCTCCAGTAGCTGCCTGTTTTTGAGCTGAGGAGCCCAAAACTGGACACAACATTCCAGATGTGGTCTCACGAGGGCAGAGGAGAGGGGGAGGAGAACCTCTCTCGACCTACTGTTCACATCCCTGCTAATACACCCCAGGATGCCACTGGCCTTCTTGGCCACGAGAGCACATTGCTGGCTAATGGACATCCTGCTGTCCACCAAGACCCTCAGGTCCCTTTTCCCTACAATACTCTCTAACAGTTCACTCCCCAATCTGTAGTGGTACATGGGGTTATTCTTTCCCAGATGCAACACTCAATACTTGCCCTTGTTGAATTTCATTAGATTTCTCACCACCCAACCCTCCAGCCTGTCCAGGTCTTGTTGAATGGCAGCACAGCCTTCTGGAGTGTCAGCCACTCCCTCAGGTTTAGTATTGTCAGCAAACTTATGAAGACTTATGAACCAGATAGATCAAGCATATTATGAAATACTCAGTACAAATTCCCCTTGGCTCATCTACAACCATACAGGCTGCTCGAAGATCAAATACCATATTGAGACACTGGTATTTTAACAAAAAGGCAGGCTGCCTAACTGCTTATGGAAACTGCTGCTCATTATGAGATCTCAATGTTAAACTTTTAATTAAGATGATACAGGGAAGGCACTACCAGCCAAATGTTACTTCAGACCAAGGCAACAATAGTGACATACTGCTTTCTACAAAGTCAGACTTCCATCTCTCTTCCTATTGGCTCTTAGCAGACAGGGTACACTGCTATTCAAGAGTAGCTATAGGAATCAGTCTTTTCCTCTACGTATTTACCTGTAGATCTGGGTTCTTCAGCCGCTCAGACTTTACACTGTCTTCTGCAGGTTTCTTCTGAGAAGTGCTTTGCAAATCAAGGCCTGTTGGGTCTTCATTCTCATCATGTGCAGTTTTTGTTTTATCTTGTTTTGTTTTGTTTTTGAAACTGTCATGGTCTTTATTTAAATAATTTTCAATACTAATGAGCTGAGTGTTTTGCTCATAAATATTTGGGGGTTTTGAGTCTTTATCTAAACACTTGAGCTCATTTTTGTGCAAAGAGTCAGATACCTGCATCACAGTTGCTTTTTTTGTACCTTCAAGTTTTCTGCATTTATCTGTCTGTAAATCGTGAAAACTGTCCATGCCATTGCTCTCACTAACAATTTTTCTCTCTTTAAGTTTATTTGTGCAAAATTGTTCATCAACGCTGCAGGAATTTGAACACTGTTTAATCCTATTGGCTATCCGCTCTTTCTGTGCATAACCAGAATTCACTGTTTCCAATCTATCTGGCAATTCGGATTTATTTTCTTTAACACATGAAGACGATGTGTGAATGTTCGTAAACGCATGGGAAGTTTTATTTGATGTCTGATGAAATGCATTTTGGACAGCTTCACTGGGTTTTGCTAAAATCAATTTTCTTCTTGCTTGGGGTTTCAGAGAAGCCTTCAATTCTCCATCAAACCTAGAAGGACTGATAGGAGTATCAGGTGTCTTCATCGTTGATTTACCGCTGTCTTCTAACAAAGAAAAATTAGATTTAGCAAAAGAAGCAGAAGATGGTTCCTTGCCTTTCTTCAGCAGATTTTCATCTTCATATGTACTTCTGAAAATTTTTGAAGTGGCTGGGCTAGTCTCATGCACTTTGAATGGATGTCCAGTAACATGAGAAGTAGCTGGATCACAGCGAATCAAGTGTTGAGCAATCCTTGCTATCACCTCCTGCCGCTCCTGGAGCAAAGAATCAATCAGGGGATTACTCTCTCCTGCCGACTGACGGCCACAGTGGTTCACCAGACTACCAGCATCAAGCAGTGTGATCTCTGGTATTGTTCTACTTTTTCCTTCACCATCTTCTTGTATTGCGTTATCCAAGTTGGCAAGAGAAACAGGAGACGTTTCCTTGCCTTTCCTTGGCAAGTTATTGTCTTCATAAGTACTCCGAAAAGTTTTTGGTGTAGCCGAGTTGTTTTCATGTACATTGAATGGCCGTCCAGCAACAACTGGTGAAGTGGCTGGATCACAGTGAATCAAGTGCTGAGCAATCCGTGCGATGACATCTTGTCGCTCTTGAAGTAAAGAGCCTATCAAAGGATTGGTTTCTCCCGTGGGCTGACGAGAGCATTGACTATTCAAAACACGAGAATTAACTAGAGAAAAGGATTTAAAAGTTCTTACTGGTGTTTCATGAGATTGTGTCTTATTGTCTGTTGTAGCATTACAGCACCGAACTTTAGATTGTGACATCCCAAAGTCAGATCCAAGTCCAGTACATGGATAAAGTTTTAAGTTTCTGATAGATGTAGTAAATTCAGGTGTCTTTTTACCATTAAGTAGGCCTTCAGATGGTGGTGTCCATGTCTGTTTCCCACAGAAGCGCTGGGGACTGGAGGTACTGCATTGCTGTGCTGCACTGGAATCGTTGCGCTGATGTAACTTACGCTCTTGCGTTCGCTTTTCATAAAAGCCGAGGTTGGTGTGAATACTACAGGTCAAAACTGGGTAGTTCGATTGTCTGGGCAAGGACTGGACGCTGACTCTCAAGGCCACATTGTGAGAAACATTAGGGACAGGAAAGACATGCTCAGTTGGTGTCTGGGAGAATGTCCATTGCAAGTCCACATCTGCAGCACTTACCCTGAAGCAATACAGAAGGGCATTTACAGAAATATCTAAATGAAGAGCCTTTAATTATCTATTTCATAACATAAAGGTCTAAGAAAAAACCCTAGACACACCATCAACTGCTGTATTTTGAGAAGTACATAAATCCTAGACAACTGCGCCAACAACATGGCACTTTCTGAAAACAAACAGGAAAACAGAAGGAGCATTTTAAGACAGGTTGCAACAACCTGTGAAGAGCAAACGAGTTTTTCCCTACCATAGACATACCTGTACAGAATGTTTCGGGGAACAGCACCATGTGAGACACTCAGCCATGCACTTAGCTGAGAGAAGAAAACGAAAGAACGAACAGCCAATAAAAGGGTTTTCTCTTCAATAAATCGATCTCCGCTCCTAAAGTGTGTTAAGATAAACACAAGGATGTTGGTAAGAATATACACAGAGAACTATCAGATCTAGAATATTTTGTGGATCTTCCTTCAAAAAAAACCCAAACATATCTGAGTCAAAGCAATGAAATTTCTTAACTATTTGGTTTATCCACATAATTTATACAACACATAATGTATAAAAATAACCACTTTCAGCCAGGAGTATTTTATTAGAGAATAGCACAACGTTGCATAATGTGCACTGCAGAAAGTAGGGGTACAAGAAGAATGAGATTAAAAGATGCTTAGATTTCCCTGATAAATTGTGGTTTTCTTAGACGAGCCCTACTGGTAAAGGGCAAGCTCAAAACCAATTACTTTAAGGACTATAATATGACAAGACTCTTTCAACTATTATCTAATCCTAACATTCAACTTACTGTCGAGGAACTGGCTCCAAAATCCACCTTTCCAACAACAATGCATCTTGTTTGATTGCAGGATCATTTAAATCAGTCCCCTCTGTGGTGGGCCCTTCATCATTATAGCAACAGTCTGGAAGTAGCATCACTTCTACCATGATTGGAATATTGTTCTTCCACAGCAGCATAACCTCCGATCTGGTTCGTCTGGCTTGACGACACTGAGGGAAAGAAAAAAAGTCATTACATGAAGCCATAAAATTACCAGCCAGATTTAAATCTACTTTAAAAACATGTTCCAAAGTACTGGAAAAGGGTAAGGGTTAAATTCTGTAAACCAAGTTTCACCAAATCAGAAGTAAGATTCCAGAGCTATGAAATGAAAATAATTAACAAATCCTTTGTGGATGACCATTTGAGCCCCTTCTGTAGAAAATTAAATGACCTCACAAAAAAAATGTATTTCCCCAACCACTATACTTAGCTACCTTGTACTTCTCTCTCTCCACAAGTCATCCTCTGGATAGACACATTCAAGGAGTATCTTTATAAATTGTGTCCTGGAACAGGGTAACTTCTGCATGAATAAAAAATTCACACAGTACTTCGGAACTTCTACTTGAGAGATGGTATGCTCCAACCTTTCTCACAAATAGACTAGTTACATTTGATGTGTTCATAGTTTTTGGATTGCTAACTTTTCAAGAATACCTGGAAAAGGCAAGAAGTTGAGCAAGTCAGCCTACATTTACCCTCACCAAAAACCCCTAAAAAAAACACTCACCCCACCACCAAACACCACCCCACTCCTGCCAAGAATGCTAAGTTTAGAACTTTACATTTACATAATAAAGACTCAAATAAGTACTGCATTCAGGTAGTCGTGCAGAATTTCATGTTCAAGGATAAAAGGCTTAATGATCTCTCACTTTAAGGACAGATCTATTATTAGAATGATATTGAATTACATACTCATTTAAGCCTGGGTCTGACAGAAAGCAATTGGTATTTATGCTTAACTGTGAATCTACCACAGGGTTCTCAGCTGATTTAAATCCTGGCAGCAAGGATGCATTCCAGGACACTTAAAATGAAATGGGAGCCATCATACCTGAGCCAGTTTGTCACTGCATTCATGCTTAGTTGTTGTTGGCTGACTTGATTGTGCTGGTGGACAATGGAAGCCCTCTGTTCTGCCCTTGATCGAATACTCGGGCGTTCGACCTTCTGTGATCAACAAGGCCAAGGAAACCAGGAACTCCTCAGCTTCATACTCAAAGTATTCATCCAAAGTATCTGTCATTTTAAAAAGAAGAAAAAAATTACATCTACTGTATAACAAGCTTTCAACTGTTGGCTGACCCTGCAGTTTGTTTCAATTTACACTTAAAATGAGCTATAGGAAATGGACCTTTGTATCAGATTGACTGCATTCCCCTTAAGACCTGTTTACTGTATGTCCCTTAAAGCAGCTTCCGTCATCTTACAACGTTGTCACCTCAAGCAGATAAAGTTAGAAATACTCTAAAAAAAGCTTCACACAATAACTGATTTCAGCCGTGCTGAGACACAACCACAGCTGGATCATAGCTTCTTTAGAAGAAAAGTTTCCTGGGCTCTAGTAGGAGAAGTCTGATGACTTGGCACCATCAGTATCATGTAAGAGAGAAAAAGAAGCCACAACACATCATAAAATACATTAAAAATTGAATAAGGGAAAAAAATAGATTTACTTCTATTAGAAAAAGTGGGACACAATGTTCTTTAAGTTTTTTATTACGAGTCTCTCTTGCTGAGAGCAAAGCTTTCTTGAGACATCCATTTTTAGTTACCATTAACACATAGGAAAGGTTCCCAAGGAACATAGAGTATTCATTGTTTTGTACCATAGTCAGTCTAAATTTGTGCAAAGAATTAAAACTCAACAAGTCTCCATAGACAAAGCAGCAGCTGGCATTGCTTTTCATGAATTAGCCTGGCACACTTGATTCCCACAGAAGTAGGATGCATCAGTCTCCTGATTTTATGGTGTTTTGTAGAGAGCACCCTTCTCCTCCTTCTCTCTTATGAAGATGTCACACGTCATTCAAATGGTAGTTCAAGTACTACCAGATTGTGTCATTCTCCACTCTGCTTGGAAACATTTAAGTTTCAAAATGACTTAGTTACTGAAGAGGCTACAGGAAAAAAAAAATTTAAAAAATCTCTTTTCCAAGAAATCTAAAACACATTTACTTCAAAATCTATTTTAAGAGCACCACAGAAAAGCAAGGTTGACAGCAGTTCTTTACCTTGATTTTTGTGCTTTAAGGGAACAAAAGCACATGTCACAATTTTAGTTTAAATGTCCTCTGGCATTTCCCAAAACAAAACTGCCAGAGGGACAGAAATAGTTTCTAGTCATGTTTTGATTGCCATGCATAAAATATCTTTCCACTTGAAAAAAAAAAAAAAAACCAAAAACGTTGCAAGGTCTTTTTTGTCTTCATTCCCCAATGGCAGAGCATTTGGCAAACAAGGCAAGACAGACTTCAGAGATTCATACAAGAAGCGATGCATGAAACAAAAGCTTCAATTAAATGTGCAATTACCTGCATATGCAAATTGTGAAGTGTGTACAATTAGCTTTTGTGTGTACATATTTGCCTAGCCCAGACTTGTACTCCATGGACCCCAGGGCCTACGGCAACTTTGAGAGATCTTTGTAAGGTAAATAAGACAAGTCAGCCCACTGGCAGGAAACTCAGTTCATTGCAGAGCAGTCCTGATCTTTACTATCTCTCTTTTCCCCTCTTTTTAAACAACTGCACTTACACAGATGCTTTGGGAGGCAGGCATTGCTTCTAACCAGCACGCTCATCTTACCATGCACTTACATCTGTCCATGGCACATGCAACCAGCGGTACAACACTCCTGACCCGTACCATACATGCCACATCTGCATGCACATGTCTATGGAAAGGTGCAAGGCATGGGACAAGCTCTAGTTCCAGCACAAGTCCTGTGGTCTCATCCTCCATGAAGGAGCAGGGCAGAGGCTATTCTGAAATGCAAACGCCCATGCCAGCCGACTGCCCCCTGCCCTGGGGAGCAGAGCACCCTGACTGGACCAGGAAAGGACCACGGGATCTGGAAGAACAGGGTGCTGCCAGGACAATTCATCTGGCCAACAGCTGCCCTCAGGCAGAAGAACAGCCAGAGGACAGATCAATTATCCTGGAGGACCCCATATGGCATATGAACAATACATTAAATCATCTGGCATGAGTTAAAATGGTCATTCATCTGTCAGATGACACAAAATGACTAACAAAGGGTGTATGAAACATTAAAGGAATGGTAAATAACAAAGCAGACAAGACACTTAGGTAGTGATATGAGTCACCTACAAAATTAGGCACCTGCTTTGTTGGGTTTTTTTGGCTGAAAGTCCGGTGAACAATAGTCAAGTCACATTTAGGGACAGGCAGATGAGATTTGTAAAGACTCTGGAAAGGATTTGGGCATTACAGCTGTAAAAAACCCAACCAACCAAAACAATCATAGCATTATCTTGCTGCTAATACAAGTATTATGCTCATCTTTGTACATCCAAAGGCGATGGTGATATTAACAAAGCCACAGCAGGAAGTATACTGAAGTTTTTTGCCTACTCTGGCATAGAAGTTCCAAAAATGTAAAAACTGTTCAACAGCAGTGACATTAACTTAAACAAGAATTGCCTCATGCTTAGCAAACTAAACAAAAAGGAAATTCAGCATTTAAAAAATGTGTAAGGAATTCTGTTTAGTTGAAATATGCAAAAACATCTATGGCTGATCAAGGTCTGCACATGCTTATGCTGATCCTATCTTACTGTAACAGAAATGTGGACACTAAGATGTGATATGTGCAAATTTACACTAGAGAATTTTAAATGGCAAGTAACAGTAAACTATACAGACCCTTTAATTAACATTAGCAGCTTACCATGTGGAGAAGTAGACCTTCTATTATTTGGCTCTTTTTTTTTAGAAAGAATCCATTTTTTATCAAAAACTTCTAGATTTGACACAAAGTAATAGATAAATCCTATGGCCAGAATGGTTCTGCTGAGCTGGCTAGATTCAGGTAAAAAGTCAAACCCCTTTTTGCATTAAAAAAGACTGATACCAGAGCTTATACTATGTACTTAAAATGTTCAGTGTCTTCACAGATATTAGAAAATGACATAAGCCATAAACAGTTGAAGTATGTCCAAATGCAAGATCCAGTAAATCTAGTAAATCAGCAAGAGCCAGTGAATAAACAAGGTAAATAAATCTGAAATAATCATTACTCAAAATTCAGAATACATACACAATATTACTTCAAGTAAACAGATAAAACTTAAGTAAGTTTAATTTGCAAACACTGCCTCTGTTCTAATATCAGAACTATTTATTCAGACGTAATCATTTAAGACAGAAGATTCAACTAGATAGAGACATATTTGTATTGGCTGCAGTTACAAAAATATAATGTGTCAAAATAAAACCAGCATCGCTTTAAAGGATCATAAGAGCAAGTATTGAACCGGGAAATGCTACTGTTTTCGTAACAGCATTATAAAGACAGGACAACACTAAAATTATTGCAGCAGTGTAGCAAACCATGTATTTCATCTGGACTTGAAAAAATGTTTAAAGCATGAATAGCAATGGATATTGGGAAATATGTTTTTCTACAAAGTTCATGTGACATATTGACTTTTTTTAGCTCCACTAGACTTCCGCATCATTTAGCAACTTAAAAGTTTTCATAACTGAAAAAAACCTATAAATATTGAGAAGCCTGTAATTGTTCCTTTACAACAGACACAGATGATGCAAATTGATGTGAGGACATTTACAGAAACAGCAAACTCAGTGTTTAGTTAAAGAAAGTCTTAATCTATGTGTGAGCACTTACTCTTTGCTTTTGTATATATATATATCAGGCCTGTTTAAGACACACATCATATATTGTGCACAGAACAACCTCAATCATCTGATCTGACTAGATAAATATGATTATTATTCTGCTTCATCTCTGGCAACAGAACATGCAATATAAAACCTAAACACTGCTGGAATGTTGCATTTCCTTTAAAATACCAAAAAAAAACCAGTTGATGCAAGCACATAGGAATTGAAGTAACAATGCACTAAAGCCGTTTAATAAACTTTAGTTTCACTATATTGATTAACTAGGTTGTTACAAGGGATAGCAGCAGTTGCCAGACTAAACTAGGAAGGAAAAAAGAGAAAAATATAAAATTTAAAACGAAACTACTACACAAATCAAACCATATAATACTGGAGAACTGAAACCTGGAGGCACATCATTTTATCTTCCTCTGTCATCTGCACATATTAACCTCAACAAAGACTGGTTTTCTACGTCTTTTGGACAAACTGAAAAGCACATTTAACCAAAGTTGTCATAAAAAAAAAATCTTCAAATCTTTGTCACCCCAATCAACTACACACATGTACACAGTCACTGAAGCACTGGAATAGATAACAACTGAACCCCCTCTGCCGCCCAAAAAGTTAAATCGGCTCACATTCTAAACATTTATGCAAGTTAGGTATATGACATTGGTGAGTCACAAATTCATTTAACTGTAACCCAAGGACTCTCCCAAAACTTCAGTTAATACAGTTGTGCCCAGCTGACTCCTTTCCCAACTAGGTCATGATTGTGTGGACCAACTCCCTTCTCTTTCCTATCACAGTATTTTCTGAAGTAATAACAGAACATGTTTTCCTGAAATATTTGTATTATAAGAGCATTTAATCTATTTTCTGGGCTTAGACAGGAAGCAAAGCTATTTGGTATCATGTAACCTGTTGTGCTTCAGGGATGCTGTCTTCTCCTGCCCATGGGCAGTGACACAGTGAACAACCCCAGCAGAGCTCCTCCTACCCTCTGTTTGCCTCCTGTCATGACCAGGCAGTGTTACTACTGTAGCTTCTCTCAGTCCATGCTTATTTTATTGTTTTAGCACGTTTCATACCATACTGGACACCATAAATACCTACCACAGTTGCCCGCCTCTTCTCAAGGGAAGAGCTCATTTTCATAAAGTACCTTTCTTTGAAGAAAGACAAATTTGTTCATCTTGAAGTATCCACTAGTCATGATCTCCACCGATTTGGTGGGCTGCTTTAATAGCATCCATGAAACAACTAATAACTGCCTTTAAATATGCTCTATAACAATCTGGACTTTCCCTAGGAAATCTTCAAGCATCCATAATGGATTTTGAAGGCCACCAATTTGAAGTAATCTGATTTCTATTTCACATCTTAGAAAGCTGAAACCCAGTAAGCAAAACACTAAACAACATACCAAGTGCATGGTGTAGGCTGTTTGGATTCCCAGCTGACACTAGCCTTGCTAGTATCCTAGCGCAGCTGTCTAGCAGGCACCATAGCATGGTTGTCTACCTCTGCTCTCTGCTTCCTTCACATGCTATGAATTGAGACACTAAAAAAATTGCTTAAGTGCTTGGATATTATTTTTTTGTACTTTTAGTATAGGCAATACACAAGGAGACACTTCAGGCTCCCAGAGCAGGAGAAAAAGCAGCTGCACTATCAGCATTCAGAACCCATTAACTCCTAGAAAAAGCATCGCTCTGCCTTTAAAAATTTACAGCAAAAGCTTTCTGGTCCCCCAAAACAGTCAACTCTAAATAAGTTTTATTATCTCATTATTCAAAGAAGTAGGTTAAAGGTAGTTTCATATTTTAAGACTAAGGCAGGGATGCAAGAAACTACTGCAAAGGAAATGAAACACAATGTAAACATTTGACTAACAGCTTCTCTTCTCGAATTAGAAACACCTACGGATGGCTTCAGTTAACTAATTCCATGTTGTGCTTCACTTCAAAGGAAAGTTGCAATTGAATCCCCCAAATTCATGATTCTCCAACTGAGCAGTCATGTTGTGTCTATGTAGTACAAACCCATAATTATATCTGAAGTCGCATGCTTCAAAAGCCTTGCAACATTAAGAGTGTAAGTATAATTCAAGCAACCAAGAGTTAAAGTCACGAGATGTTCTACTTGCTTCAAGAAAAATGTCATTAGTTAAGTTTAAGTAAATTCAAGCAAACAAAATGAACTGGCTGCCTCATCTTAGGAATACTCCTATACAGATATTTTTTTCCCCACAGCAACACCTGTCTTAGGTTCTTAGGGCTCAAGATCTTTGAGTTGAGCAACAGCTATTATGAAAACATGAAGAGAGGAGCACAGTACCTCATATTACTCTTGATGTCTCACAGAATCATAGAACTGTACAGGTTGGAAGGGACATTTAGAGATCATCTAGTCCAATCGTCCCCCTCAAAGTAGGTCCACCTAGATCAGGCCACATAGGAATGCATCCAGACATGTTTTGAAGACCTCCACACCCTCCCTGGGCAGCCTGGGCCAGGGCTCCCTCATCTGAACAGTAGAATAGTTTTTCCTTATGTTTAAATGGAACTTTTTTATCCAGCTTATTTCCATTATCCCTTGTCCTGCCACTAGATACAATAGAAAAAAAGTGAAGCCCCAACCTCCTGACATCCACTATTTACATATTTGTAAATATTAATAAGGTCTCCCCTCAGTCTCCTCCTACCTAGACTAAACATCCTCAGTTCCCACATAAAGAAGATGTTCCAATCCCCTGATCATCTTGGTGGCCCCGTGCTGGACTCTCTCCAGCAGTTCTCTGTCTCTCTTGAGCTGGGGAGCCCCAAAACAGACACAGTACTCCAGACGAGGCCTCACCAGAGCAGAGTAGAGGGGGAGCAGAACCTCCTGTGACCTGCTGGCCACATTCTTGATGCATCCCAGGATGCCATTGGCCTTCTTGGCCTTATGTTTAGTTTATTATCAACCAGGACTCCCAAGTCTCCTTACTTTTCCCAGGGTATCAAACTGAACTGCTACCACATTATCAAAGCAGTTCAGCTGTAGGCAGGAAGTGGCAGCATAGGAACTTTACATTAGCAATAATGCATGTCTGCTCTTCAAAGGAAATACAGTGTAAGCTATAAAAAAAATGCTGGATCTACTTAGTTTTCTGTAGTAGAACAGGAAGACATTAACCTGCTAGTGTTATACCAGTTTATAATTAGAAAAACAAAACTAAGCATGCAATCTTATAAGTAAGCAGGATTTTTAAAAATCAAGACAGCTACATGGCAGTCGATAAAGTTGCTCCAGAGCGGTAAAAATCAATCACAACCAATGAGTGCCATCAGCTCCACTCCAGACTGCAGTAACCCTTCTGGCACATGTGAATCACTGCCTATCTACCATATGCTTTTGTTGGAGGCCTCTCAGCATCCAGAGCTAATCTCGAAGCAGCTTTACTGTAAATACAGTTACCAAAAAGAGACAGGTTTCAAAAATCAATCTGGAAAAAAACCCTAAAACAAAAAAATTAAACAAAATCACTCAACCAAACCCAAACATAGAATTCATGTTTTATGAAAACTTACCCATGTTCAAACAGCTTAATAAGAAATAAAATCCACCTAAATTAAAGCTTAAATTTCCTGTACTGTAATTGGAGTCTGTAAAATGCAGACTGTTAAACTGATCTGGGTGTTCCCATCTTGCTTCCTGAGTTTTGGCTGACATCCTATTTTGCCATCACCATGCTGCTTACTGAGTCACTTTTCTTCCAACTGTAGCTTTCTATTTTTAGCTAGGCAACAACAGTTTAACCTGCTTATTTTGATTTTTGGACATTAGGTCCATTTATAGATCCATTATTTGCTTTTAATCAGGGAAAACTGTTTTGCTTTCTCTTTAACCAGACAAAGAATCATAGGATGGTATACTTAAGGATAAATTATGTAAGCCAAATTGTTTCTCGCTCCACAACAAAATCACAAATTGGGTATCACGTCAAGCATTTTTATTTTATCATCTATATTTAGTAGAAAGAAAGCAATACCTGAAAGTATGAAGTTTGAGACATTTCAAACCTTGGCTCACCGAAAGTTGCAAGAGAACTCTTATATTCTAAGATACAGTTATGCCACTGTATCCTGACATGGGTAAATAAGGACTGTAACATCAGTGAAACACTGTAACATTTTCAGTGCAGCAATGTTTAGCATTTTAAAATATAAGCCAGTTTAAGACTTTTTTGCTGATCCCTAAACTTACCAGTCTACAGGACAGGTTACAAAATATGCTACTTGTACTGACATGCTATAACCGGACAGGTATTGAAAACAAAGAGGACTTGTCTCAGCTAATGCCCTTAGGTGCTCAACAATGTGTTTTCCTTTATATTACAGTTTCCTAGATTGTTATTTTGTTATTTGACTACACAAAACTCTGAAGTTACATTATAATAAAACACACCTATCAAGAGCAGACTAAACAATTTGAGTTTTCCACTTATTCTTCTCTAGCATTTTACATTCTTCCTTTGATGAGCTGATCTCTGAGTAAGATTGTTAGAACAAACTGCATTACTCAAATCTATCTGAATAAAAATAACCAAACCACCAACTTTAAAAACCTGACAAAGCAAGAGAGTTTCTAATTCTGCAACTGAAAAGTATTTTTTAATATATTTCTGCTACTTCAAAATTAGGAGAAAACATCTCTTAGAATAAGTACATGGCACCAGGTATAAACAACACTTAGCTGTAATAAGGAATATATATATATAGATATATATATCTATATATATATCTAGCCTTCACTCTCACCAGCAATACAGTGATTTACCACTCTCATCAATAAGCTGATCTAAACTTTGCAGAATTTTATTGAAAACAAGTTGCTGAAGTGCTCCTGTTGTAAGTCCCACTCTAGTTCAAAAGAGCAAAAGCAATGTGGAGATCAGACCTAGGCTAGCTTCAGTCATTGTCACCATAATGTGAAACCACATCCAACACAGTTGTTTTGGGGAGCTGAAGGAGTCGTGTGTCACCCTAGAACAGAAAACAGAGCATACTTAAGCTGACGGAACATGTGAAAACTTCCTAAGATGTTTTCTGGAATTAAGCACTTTTACATTAAAATACATATTTTTTCCAAGATTATATTTCTAGATATATATTATTTTTCTTTCTTTTTTTTTTTAATGTTCCCTTCACTTATGCTGATGCTACCATCACCAATTAATCTTTCATCCAGGCTTCCCCAGCCAAGGGAATGTTGGAGATGACCATGATGATGGCTGATGATCAGCTTCACTATGGTTACTAATTCAAGAACCAGCTTAGCAGCAATGATATGGCTAAAACCATATAGACTGAAAGCTTCCACTGGCTTACTCAACTCTGTAGCTGTAAATGTCATGCTGCAATGGCCCTATAACTGTTGTTTTCTTTTCAAAAGAAGCCCAACATGAATTAACAATGAAATAGCACCTGTATTTGGCTAAGCTTCATCTCTTTCTGAAAGTACAGCATCCATACAACAGTTGCAGCAACTGAATACTGGGAAGTCCAATTCCATTTGAAAATGGAATTTTAGTTATACATAAATAAAAATGCATGCCAGAAGTTTTATTTGAGGCCTTAAACACAATACGGTTCAGGACCACAGACATAAGTTTCCTCTTTAATTGTTTAACAATCCAGCTTGACAAAGACTCAACTATTTACAGACTTCTGCAGTATTTTATACAGAGATTGGTTTAAAGATGGAAAACAGTAATTTATGATAATAAATCACTCTCAGATGTTACTGGAAAACAACACAGGACTGTTTAAAAATACTACAGTAGGTATTTCAATGCTTATGCAAGCAGACAGGGAGAGCAGCCCTCTACTTAAAACACAACATATTTGCATCTTACACTGACTGAGTTTTTGCCAATGAGTTACTCAGTTTATTCCTCTGCAGCCTGTCACCTTCACAATATACACAAGCATCTTTGGGAACAGCATTCGTAGTGATGCAGGGCTACACTTGTCAGAAAATGCTGAGGTTTAGAAATTCCCCACTAACAGTTAAAATGAATCTTTGGAGTATCATTCTCTTAGGTATTTACTGTGCTTAGAAACTTGAACAATATACTTGAAAGTTTTCTTGTGCTTATTTTCCTGTTCTTTTCTGAGGGGGAATGTAAAGTAGCCTTCAGCTCTCAAAAATATTTTAAGTGAATTATTTGGAAGGGTCATTAATGGCCTGAACAAAACTGCAATGGGAACACACAAAACTCCTGCTGGGGAAGATCAACTAAAATCTGTGTGAGCACAGGTTCCAATTTGGTTTATCATCACCAGACACAAACTGGTATTCTTCTTCCCTAAGATGCAAACAAAACAACTGTTACATCACTTGCCATTTGCTTCAGACTAAAGTCAGGCTTCTTCAAAATAAACTAGAGGGATTTTGAAAAGTGCAATGTGAAAGCATTGACTCATTTTTGGGTGGAATCAGCAGGGATGCCACAGGGAGTCAGGAAAAACCTCTGAAAAAGTACCATGTTTGACTTCAGAGATTGCACACTATGGAAACCCATCACTCAGCATTCAGCTTTCCACATGGTCTGAAAACAACCAGTAGCAAAACATTCTCAGCTTCACGCCACGATCAGGTGTCAAGAAGTCCAGTTGATGGTGTTTGATGGCCATGATCTTCAGACTCTGAAGTAAGCTACTACTAACTTTAATAAGCCAATTTTAAACTTGCACAAATCAGACATCCCTGGGAATTCCTCTTTGCTTTTAATCTCTTGAAAGCTATCTTTATTCAATGTACAGAAAGATATGACTGTTCATAAACATTATTGAGGAATTTCTTACACGTTGTAAATCTCTTCAAAGCTACCTATCAGTATCGATTTTTAATAGATACTGCACTTCTAAATTTAACTGTGGTAACAAAAAAAAACCACAAATAACAGTAAGCCAGAAAAGGCTGCGGGACAGAAATGGGCAGATGCATAGATGTTTTGGGAAAAAACCCCACATCTGTGACCTAGTCCACTTTTTGGTGAAAATAGTCCACTCTATTAAAAAATATTATTAAAAGAAGTCCCTGAGGCCTCCCACGTGCATGATTAATATGCCATTTATTCAGGGACAAGAACTCATCATCATATAAATGTGTCAGTTTTTCAAAAAGTTTTAGTTTCATTACTAGCATTACAAATTTGGTAAGAGGGCAAAAGAGGTGCTAACAGCAACTTATCAGCACAGTCCTGTATCCACCTAAAAAACAACTCCCGTCCCTCAAGGGTGCACAACACTCCATGTCAAATATTCTGTTGTCTTAGAGGAACCTAAAATAGACTATAATGGTATGAATGAAAAGAAAGTCCTGAGAATGCCAGCACTGTTACTCAGGTCAGCTGACATCCTTGTTTCAGTTAATTCAAGATCACTAGGTGAAAGTTAATTTTAAGCTTTACTTTTAAATTCTAGGAAGGATGATATTCTGTGCAGCCATAAGGCTGAAAAGATCTCTGGGACAGGAATTAAAAATCTGAAACTCCCTGGGCAGTAATGTACTTTAAGTTCAACTCAAACCATTAGAATAGTCATTTTACATGTCTAGACCTATTTAATCCATGCAAGTACTGAACAGCTTGAAGGACGCAGGTTTTATTCCTCTTCATTTTCACGCAATTTGAAGAATTGTCAGGATCTAAGTTACATTTATCTTGTTACAGTTCAGATTTGCTTTTAAAAAGCAATCGTACTAACGAAACTCTGGAGCATTCAGACCTTGTACATTTTTTCTCTTCACTCATAGACAGATTTTTAAAAATGAGGGCCATTCAAACACTGAAACTTCAAATAACATACTTGTTTGCTTACAAAATTTGAGTATCTACTTTCCCTCTCCCCTTCATTCAACCATGCTGCCAGGCTTCTGCCAGGCTTAGCTTTGAAGGCTACCAGAAACATGTAGCCTCTGGGCATCTCGTGGAACAAAACAAGTTTATGACAATCTTAGATGCAAGACACTCCTCCAAAGTGCCAAAATTAACACTACTAGAGCAAGAATAGTGCTGTATTCATAATTTGTCTGTTCAAAACAATTCTCCCTTCAAGGGAAAAAGTGAGTTCATGGATGACTGTGCTACTGCTGCTGGCACAGAGCAAAGACAGGCACAGTGAGGGCCAGCAGGAAAGTCTCCCTGCACAGCACTGACCTCGAGTCACCCATCATCCCTGGCCTTCACTCTAAGTTTATTGGTTGCACGTGTGTTTTGTAACACCCTGTACTGTGTATTCTTAGAACATACTTTCCAGAGAACTGAAGGGACAGGGCTCACCCCTCATGACTGCTTCCAACCCAATCTCACCAGTAGCAGCAGCATCTTGCTCCTCAAGATAAGCTAGCAGTTCACAGAACAGTAAAGGATCCAGTCTTTATATTTGCATGCTCTAAAATCAGGTGACCTATAAGTCCAGACACTGAACAATAAATTACTAGGAAAAACAAAACACTACACTAGAAATAGTGTACATGAGCAGAGTATGAAGAACAACACTTTTTATCCAGTTAAAGCTCACGGCCCTCCACAGCCTCTTTTGTAAAAACAACTGCCATAAGCAAAGTAAGATAAACAAATAAAGCCCAGTTCCTCCTTGATCACTTGCAAATATATAATTAGTTAAAAAGTAAAGAGCAAGAGAAAACTTCAGTTTGGGATCAGCAGAAAAAGTACTATGTCCAAAGTAAATATTCAATGAAACTGAAATCAGAAGATGTCAAAATTGCTTGTTTTTAGGGAAAATTGCTCCAAGCTGCCTCCAGCTCATAAATGCCAAGATGTCACTATCTGCTACACATCAGCTACTAGCTTAAGTCAGACAACATTAAGGATTCACCCTTGCCAGGTTTAATATATTTAATAAATTACCGTGAATGCTCAAGTTGAGCATCAGGGAAAGAGGAAAAGCCCCTCCTCCAAATATCAGAGAATCCAACACCCATACTTGTCTTGTCAACCCCTTCAGTTACCAAAAAGCTACAACATACAATTCTGTTGGAGGAATAGGGTCTTTTCTTAATGAGATAAGACAGAAGTGTAGAACTGCATAGTCCAAAAGACTTTTATGTTTACATTTAGGAATATATGACTACATTTGTTATTACTGTAATCCACTGGGGTTTGCTGTTCTTCAAGAACAAGTAAAAAACATATCTGAGAGATTTTTAGCACAGAACATTTTATTCTTACCATTTAAATTAGTGGCTGATCTTGAAAGGACTGGAACCTGGCATGGGAATCCAAACAACAAGCAACCTGCCCTCTTTATCCCTAGAAAAACATGCAAATTGGGTTCACTACACCCTTATTGCTGGCTTGGATCCCTAGGAAATGGCACTTAATTATTTTCAGTGTGAGCTGGTTTTATTCTTGATTGTGGAAAGAAAACCTGTCTGAAATACTAAGATTTTCCTCAGAGATAAATTGTTCACAGTCCAAGCTGTGATGAAGCTGAAAACATTCCCTGTCACATGGGGATCTCTGGGCTAGGCACTGCTCACGTGAATGCTATCCAGGCTTTGCCTAACAGATGGCAAAGCCTTATCGGCTGCTCAGGGAAGTGCCAGCAGTGCTCACAGGATTTCTCATGGAATTCATCACCAAAAATGAACATGAAAGAGGCATAGAAAAGATTATGCCTCACCAGCATTCAGCCTTGTGAGGAAGGAATGTCTGGTCAGTGTCTAGCAGGAAACTGTATTTTCCTGTTGCCTTTTGGACATCATCTTTCATAATAAACCAATGACTATTTTTTTTTTTACACTTTGAAGATCTTTCATGGCTTAACACCATTCCTGTTGTCTCCCACTCACTATTGTCGTAAACTCCCTATTAGACTCTGATTACTTTAATCACTTTTTCTTACTCCCCCATGTTGTCCTACAGTAGGGAAGACACATGATGCAAAATGACTCTGCTTTCCAGACTCTGTTACAGTGATAAAGGCTTGTTAAATTGTGCTCCTAGCATATAGACTAACTATCAGTATTATCCCTTTGTTCCCTTACAGCCTTCTGTTGGAAGCCATTAATTTCATATTTGAAGGGCTGAGGTTGTGCAATACCAAGGAAAACATGATACTCAAATGTGTTTCTTAAATTGTACCACCTATAACAAATACTAATATTAGGTAAGAACTACAGGAAATTGCTTTCCTTCTCTTTACAGAATCACACAGCAGCATAGAATCTTAATGGTTGGATCTCAAAAGATTGTCTAGTCCAACCCCCCTATGACACAGTTATATACCTGAAGGCTGAAGAACTCCTTGACCCATCTGGAAAATCAAACAAAAAAAGATCCACTCTGAAAACATAGTTTGAGAATACAGTGATTTGGCATGAAGTACTACTTTTGTTCTGTAAAGAAGCCACTGTTGTGGTGTAAGACCAACTGGTGAGGATTTACCTCACAAAAACAAGAGGTAGATGTTTTTAACAGCATCGATAAAACTGACTTACAAAGGGTTATTTATGCTTTATGAGAAGAGACCTGCATTCAGTAATAATACACAGGTCTTATTCATGGCTTTCCCAAGGGAATAGATCAAAACCTGCCTCAGCAGTATATCCCTCCAGTAGTTTTAGCGCCATGAAGTTTAACCTATACCAATACTCTTTCATGTGTACTACCCTAAAAAGAGATACTGAATATTTTCAGTTTAACTATAGTATGTACAGGAACTGTAGAGTAACTTTGCTAAAAAGATAGTACTTGGAGTCTTTCTAGCATCCTGTTACAGCAGCCAAAAGCAAGCACCTTCACAGAATGAGCACAGAAAAAGTACAGATGAAGCAGCTTCTCCAGAATACTCTCTCAGTCTTTAACTGAGCCAAAGGAGCAGAGAAAGTCCTACCCTGTCCAGTGGCAAAGAGCTTCAAACTCCTCTATGGCCCCTGCTACAGACCTCCACTGTCCCGCAGTGACATTCTCCTACTTGTGCTGAGGAGGACGAATGCCTGGCTGCAAGTGCAAGCCAGATGAAAGGCCACATCCACCTCGTGAGCTACATGTTCCTCTGTACCATGTCCAAAACAAATACACAGTTTCCTACCTCCTGCTCTCTTTCCTCCTTGCAATGCTATTCAAGTTGCAATAGGTAATTTTCACATTAAATTAAAAGGAAAGGATTCAGACAGATCTGCTCAGATCATCATCATTATTATTATAAACTTTCATATTTAAACTAGTGCTTTAACTGCCAGACATTTTAAAGCATACAGTGCTTCAGACATCTCTTAAAAAGGTCTTATAGGAATTAAAATACCCAAGGCCTCCAGGAATTCATATCCACATTCTCATAGTTTGTTTTTTCCTCCTCCAGCTGGTCTGCTTTGCCTTTTAAAATTTATTTTAAAAGTCATAAAACCAACAAGTTATCATCAGTTCCATGAACTCTGCTAAAACTGGAGAGAAAAAAGTGTCAGTTGCTATGGTATCAGTGAGGTGTCTCCAGGTCAGGATGCAGAGAACTTCTCTTGTTCTGTCTGATCATTTGCATCAGAAGTTCAGCCATCTGTTATTAACTATTTAACAACAGTCTTGCTTGTTACCACTGGTGCTTGCTATTTAAGTTTGCAGAATCTATCTCCCCACCTTCAGCTGGTTTGTAAGCCTACTAATTAACGTGGAAATTCATCTGACGGATCAGTTATCTTTCAGGTAGGATGAACACCATTACTTAAACATGGCCAATATTCTCCCTTCTCACCATGGAAAAAGCATACACTTATTCAGACACCAACCTCTGGAAGAAGCAGCTTTATTGATAGATATCAATTTGAAAAGAATGTCATCAGACAGTAGATGATGTCGTTGAACTGCAAGATAGGCTATATCCCTCCTATTGAAGCATACTCACTGTATGTTACACTCACGAGTTCCACAGCATCCCTCAATCTGCTACATCACATCTTTTCAACAGTACACAAGAAAAGAGTTTTGTAACTTTATTTCAGCATATGAATAACAGACTCAACTATATGTTACTAGCAAGGAAATACTGCCTTTTATCCTCGGAAAGAATGCGAAATACATTTACATACTAGCTCCATACATTCAGAAAACAAAAGCTTAGTTCTAACATTTCCAAGCTTAGAATTTTGGAGTTAAAAATCTTTCACCTTATCTGGACTTCACTATCTTCATTCAAATCTGTATGACCTAAAGCAAAATACTCTTTCTGAATCTAGTCCCAGGAAAGCAGGCCAGTCTTGTTGCTCCTTATTCATCATGCTCTCAGTAGGAAGTAGGAGGCTATACAATGACAAAAGGGGAACAACATGATTGTTTCTTTTACTGTTCCTAAAACTACTTCACAAAAAAAGTTAGTACTAGTAGGAGCAAGTAAGAGGCCTTCAAGCAGAAAATCCTCATTTCAGTTAGTTGTTTCAGTGTTTCAGCCTTAAAACTAAATCACATATACCACAAGCACTCTGTTTGCAGGTACAGCCACTGAAACTCAGATCCTCAGAACTGAGAAAGTGGAATTAAAATTAGAAACGCATTTATGGGTGAATATGGAAAGAGAGTTGCAGAGCATCAAAAGGCTAATTCACACATCCAAATAACAAGACTGTTTTCCAGGGTAATCTTCCATTCGGATGACAAGCAGACCGAGAGCCTGTTGTATGTACTAGAAATCTCAGTGTGGCAAGACCTGATGCAGAGACAGCGTTGGCTAAGAGGCCTTCTCAGATTCTATGAAGATGAGAGATTTAGTAGATACAACCACAGCTGTATAGATCTAACACAATGATTTACAGACCCACATAACGCTGTACCAAAACAAGAACTCAGTTTCAGTACTACTTGTTCCAATGAGAATGACACATCTGAACAATCTACATACAAGTGGCTGAAAAGGTTTTGCTTTCAGCACAGTCAGGAAGTCTTCATTACAGATACTCAACCTCATACGTGAAGGCTCAGTGAATCACATCCAGTGCAACTTCCTGACTATCAACCCATGTCAACTCCAGAGACTTGGTTCAGCTCCAAGAAGCTATGCGAACATTGGTGGAATACCTAAACTCAAGATAAATACAGTCATACGGGGGAAGAATTGTCAAGCACATTTTCTGTCTACAGGTGAGGCACCTACTAATACTGATGAGCTGTCTTTTTCTTAATTTCCCCAGAAGTACTGAAAAAGAAGAAAATTGGAAGCAAATCAAATAGAGCATCTGCACTGTTAATAAAGCTTTTAAAGAATATTGACAAGGAGAAGATATAGAATTCAATAGTTTTATTTTAATGGACAACACATTAAACATTAAATATATAGTATGCAGGTTAAGTAGTAGCTGATATTTTTAAAACTTCGTTACAACAACATGTCAGTTAGAAATCACACCTACAAGCTGGAAACTTCTGCAACACTGCTGCTAGAATAGCACTAGCTATCAGAGAACTTAAAAGCATACAGGAAAAAAAAAGCACAGGACTTGTTAGGAAGTGACCCTAGGTGAGAAATGTAGATTAAGAATCCCATTATTTTATCCAAAATAATGAAAAAGAAAAAACAAAAAGCACAAAGCAAACCGTTTTCATGACACTTGACCTACAGCAGTTTCTTTCTGTATTCATCTTCTTTGTGCTTTCCTATTTCACCTCTCAAAACTTTGATGTTACAACTTGTTTGTCATCTAAGTGGCAGATAATTTATCTCACGGAACCTTGTCAGAACATGTTTGACCACCCATATTCCTCCTCTTATACTAGTGTGGCTACCTCCAGCTTCAGTAGGTTTGTTTCAGTATTTGCAGTCCAGATTATTTAGAAAGTGGGGTGGAGGGAAAAGCGTAAGGCTAGCAGATCAAAGAAAGAGACTATATCAGAATGCAAGGAGCTCTGAAAGAACAGAGATGAAACCGATGATGGTGGGGCAGCATGAAGCTGCTTGGGTAATATTTCCATTGCTATTAACCTTCACCTACAAGGCCTGTCCTTAAGTGGTTAAACAGTAACCTGTAAAAGTAAAAAGTTACAAAAGACAGTGTATGCTTCTCATTTTAAAGATTTCTGGGAGAATGGCCAGGACCATAAACTTGTTTTTAAACTTTATTTGGGAGAATAAATAAGAACATTACAACTCTCAATCTGTGTAAAAGACTGCTTATTTTAAAATGTACACCAGAGCCTACTACAGAATTTTGAATGCATAAAACNTACTGTCACTAATCACTTCCTTAATTTCTTTGTGCCTTAGTATAGTTTCCAGGAGGATCTGGTCCATGATCTTGCTGGGCACAAAGGGGAGACTGACTGGCCAGTAGTTCCCCAGGTCTTCTTTTTTTTCCTCTTTTTAAAAATTATGGTTACATTTCCCCTTTTTCACTCAGTGGAAACATCAACAGTCTACCATGACTTCTCAAATGTGATGAGTAGTAGCTTAGCCACTTCACTGATCAGTTCCCTCAAGACATATGGATGCATATGGGTGCACCTCATCAGACCTCACAGACTAGGTAACCAGGTCTCCCACTTCCTTCCAGAGAGGGCCCACATTTTCNAATTGAACTGTGTCACACAACACAATTCAGCTATTTACAAGTTTCTACATTGTAAGTCATGTTATTAAGCATTAATAGCCTTCTAGCACTCAAAAGAATGAAATGTGACATAAGGTCAAAATTTAAAGGCTTATCAGCCAAGGCTTTCAGCCAAGAATCTAGTTTGCCTCCCTCTCGTCTATTATATGGTAGTTTTCCACACAGCAAAATGGCAGACAAATTGATGCATTTAAAATTTAATATATGCAATTATGAAATTTCACTTTGTCCTCTCAAAAATTCCTCAAGATTTTATAAAGCAATGCTTCAGTGATTAAAAATCAAATATTCCTAGTAGCAGAATTGTTGTTTCTCCTTTATCAGGAAGTGAGCATCTAATGTCAGCAGGCTCCCTTCAGATAGAGCTCTGGTACCTCTGAGAGGAATATCAACAAGTTCTAGACCCAGGATGAAAACATAAGGCAAGTACTCGGTTGGAACAACATTTGAATTTTTAGAGAACAGGTTTGCACAAAACACATAATCCTCAGTAATGCGTCAAGTTCAGTATGCTGTTTAATTAGCCTTAAACATAGTATAAATTGAGCAATCAGTATGAATTTTCAATTAGCAGCTTAATTTTAGTTGCCCCCAAAGTTGACATATTTGCATCAGCTTCATTTGCCCCAAGACAAGTAGTGGCAAAGGGCTGATAATGCTTTCCTGCATTGTTTCGAGGAGAAATCACAATACTGTAATAGTTTCCTCCTGCTGGAGGAAAAAAAAAAAAAAAAGAAACTTGACCCACATAAAAGGCACAGAAGAAACTCAGTTAAGCTTCAGGGTGTTTTTGGGAGAAGGAAGGTTTCTTCTCCACCATAACAATGAAGAGTCAAGCAGTTACATATGGCTATACTAACTACAACTGTTAGCAGATTTGACATTTAACTAAATGTCTCACTTTTAAGGCTTAAAAATGACCCCCCTCCTCCTGTTCCAGGCCATTTAATACTCTTGTCCTAACAGTGTAATGAATTAAGAGTTAATTTTTAGGCTGTCCAATACTTTCCTTTACAGGGAGGTTGTAAAAAACAAAACAAAACAAATCTCTAAAACATCCAAACTTTCCTAGGCTCAGTATGCATAGAACGTAGGGTGAAACTGTTTGGGTTTTTAAAGGAACTATTTACAGACTAAGTACAGCACTAAGAATAAGCACGACCACAGAGGCAAACTTTGGTATAGGCGGATTTAAATCATCTCACAGAAAAACACCAACAAAACCCGCCGATTCCTCTTACAGTTACGCCGTGTGAACTTGTTTCAGCCCGGAAAGGCTGTCCGGCCCAGTGCTACCGGCCTTCAAGCTTCCCCACTGCCGCTCCTCCCCGGCCCCGAGTCACCCGTGTAAGTTCTGTCCTCAGCTACACAACACGACCCCCCCCCGAGCCGGCGGCCGGGCCCCGCACCAGGCCGCCCGCAGCCAGCCCCGCCCGGGGGCCGCCCGAGCGGACGGGGGCCCGGTTGCCCGCCGGTACACACCTTCTCTGCGCGGCCCTGTGCTCCCGCAGCCAGCCCCGCCGCCGCGCCGGCGCGGGTGGGTGCCCACGGCATCTTCCACAAAGGAGGCAGAGTAGCGGCGCGCATAGCAACAGGGCCGGGCGCCGATTGGCCCCGGCGGGCGAGCGCCGGCCTCCTCGGCGGCACGGCACGGCACAGCCCGGCCCGGCCCGGCCCCCCCATCCCGGCCGGCCCCGCCGGGGCAGGTGAACGGGGCGGGGCGGGGGAGAGAAGCCACGGCGGCAGAAACCGACGCAGCCGATGCAACGCTTCAGCGCGGCTGTCAGGGCGCGTCACCGCCTCGCGTGCCCCGAGCTCTGGAACGGGCTGTCGCGGAACTGCCGACACGCGTGGGAGGGCGCCCGCTGCCTGTCCGCCAGCAGCCGCTGGCACCGCGGCACAGACATTCTGTCCCGATTCCCCCTCGGACGGCGAATCGATGCCACCGAAAAGCTGCCTCCAGCAGCCGCAAGGCACGATCGGCGGAAGGGGGTGGGGGGAAACAACCCGGTGCTGAGGGGCACAGCGGCATTGTGCCACCTCTACCAGAAAGTAACTCAGTTCAGAAGAGCTCCCAAGTACCTGTGCAACGGCACGACGCGTTAATGTTCACACACAGCACCAGCTTTGAAATAGCAGTGTGTGTGAGGTGATGAATATTCACACCTGGAGTGGAAAAAGACAGCAGCCAGTCCTCCAGCCAACCAGCACAGGCTACCTTCCCGCAGCACTTTTTCCACTGCTCTGCTCAGTCTACTCAGAAGTGGCCCAGCTTCATTCCTCTAACTCTTACAGCGTGCACAGCAGGAAGGAAAACTCCATCACCAGCTCTCCCTACATTACTGTAGTGATTGACACTACAGTCAGGTGATTAGTGACCCACCTGAACTCCCTACCTCAGCATTTTTTTGTGATCCTTTCCTCAGTGGGCACTTTTGAGGACTTAAGTTCTTTAACGAGACTAGTTTCAGAACTACACCTTATTCTAGGTTCAGTCTAAATGTTGTGTTGTCTGCATTAAACAATTTCATCCAGAAACTGAAAGAAATTAATTCTTACCTATTTACAAGAACTAAAGTCAGCAGCCATTTGCTGTATTAACATAATCAGCATCAAAAGTTAAAATCTTACTCTTAGCCTATCCATGTCACAAAAAAAAAAAGACTAAAACTCTTGTTCTCATAGTTTCATGGCATCTAATTACAGAAATACAGATCAAACTATACTTCTCAATCATATTTTAAATGCAGTAACACCCATTCAACAGCACAGAAAGTGTGCTACTTACTTCACAGAACAATGAGTTTTCCCTACTCACATTTTATATAGCAGTGGTTCTGAGAAAATATAGACTATATGAGATTTTTAAGTAAATACTTTATCTAAGGAAAGTTGGATACCTTGAATACCACAGTTGGCCCATTTAAAGATTGCAGATACAGAGTGTGCCTTACAGAACCCTATAGGCAAAACATACACTTCCATTACTCACTGACATTCAAGCTTCCTGTATATTTTATCTCAGCTTGCTTTCCAAGTATTTGTCTTTCATGGAACATTTACTTTTATAAAAACAACATGGTTTACAGAGTTGTCTGAAAAAGCAATTTCAAGTTTTCTTAATCAAGTTACCACCTAGTGTTTGAAAAAGTACTCAGATGATTTTCTATGAAATAGTTCAAGATCTATGGGAGGAATGGGAGGGGTAAGAGGAATAGTTATCACACTGATAAACACAGTATGTTTAAAAGTATTGCTAACAAGGCAGAAGCAACAACCCTGAGCCAACTTCAACAGAGGCCTGCAGAGACAGTATTCAGGAGCCTCCAGTTGTTTCTACAGGCAGCTACCTCTAGATGACAGGCAGGCCCACTCAGCCCTCCTAAAACAGTCTCCCCACACTAAGCTAATGGAGTGCAACGACAAATATCCTTTTCACATCTGATATTCTTCAAATATAGCAGAACTGCATGTTGACATTCCAACTTTTAAGCTTACAGTCTTAAGCCAGACATAGGTATGCAGAGCTGAGTTCTGTGCCTGTGTCTGTGGAAGAACACCCTAGAAATTAATTCATCTGGCCTAATAAAGTGGTAAATTTAGAAACTGTAATTAGAAAGAAAACATTGTAAAAGCTCATTTTGAAGCATGCTACTTGTTTGCCAGTTTGATCTCATATTCTTTCACAAATTCCAGCAGAGGCACAAGATACATATGATAACAGGACATTGCTAGCGTGACTGACCATAATAGAATTCAGCGCCCATAGGATAAAGTCCTATGTATATCTCTAAGCTGCATCATCATAAAGTAGCTGTACTTAAAAAGCTGCACTAATACTCTTGCAGTTTTAATACTGTGCAAAGTGACATTAAATAAGCAAGATAAACATTTTAACCCACTTTCTGCCACAAACAGGATAACATTAAAATATATTTTAAAATGAAGTCTTAATAAGAATGGATTTTATCCCAATACAAACTTTAGGAATAAGCAGTCCTACACATTTCACAAGGCAGGAAATCACAGCCAAGTGTGGTTAATCTCAGTATCAAGTCAACTAACTACATATCAATTCAGAGGCACCTGTCAGTAGATATAATTGGCACCATCCCTAACTTACAAAAAACGCTCAACTTCAGCCTTCAGAGGGGCTCTGCCAAAACACAGGATGTCTAGTAACAAGCTAGTTCAGAAAAACACACTAGTTCAGATTCCAGCCCTGCCCTGTGAAGGAAAAGTGAGGTGTGCATGTGACTCTCCTAAGGAGCAATGCATAAGTGACTTTATGGCGCCTTATGTTTACATAGTCTAGTTGCAGAGACAAACTAAAGACAAAAGAACACTTCTACCAACACGTCTCTTGCTTGAAATAATAATTTTGGATTGAGGTACTAATTTCTAGAAGACAAAACCACTAAGCACTCTCTTGTAGACAACACTGCACTGCCTTCTCCTTCAAATGCTTGATTCCTCAAAGAGCTGAGGTCAGTTCTTGATGCTTGCACTGCAAGTTAAAGAGCTGGTAAGATATATCATTCACAGTTTTAATTATGTACAGTTTTCCTTTTTCTAATATTTAATCTAAAATTTCTTGAGTAAGACTGTATACAGTCTACAGCCTACCTAGAAAAGCTGAAAGCATCAGATGCTAACAGTTCCACTACGATTTTAGGCCAACAAAACAAAAATCAGTGCATGTCAAAGTTGCTCAAAATTTCATACTAGAATCTTAACTGAGGATGAATACAGCCATCTTACAAAAAGTCCTAAAATATTCATGGAAATGCCATTATATAATATATTCTCAACATGAAGATGGGATGAAAGAACCCATATCAAGAAAGAATTCGTATCAAGTATCCTTATTTAACCTTTTCTTTAATGGATCAAAAATATTTTCTCATAGAAAGTCATTAATTCAGCATAACTATCAGTAGGATACATCCAAAGGCAGTACAATAATAGCAAGTTACACCCATTTCAGTGAACTGACTCAGTGCAAGATGAAGCAGAAGTGCATTCTAGCAGTTTTACATTCATCTCCTAATTTTTACCTTCAATTTTCTTTAGTATTATCAACTATTCCCCCTGTTTCAGCCTTATTCACTGGCTAATTGGTTTTACTCACTTTTATTACAGCATGCACGCTTCTAAAAGGGCTCCTCCAGACCTGCTTGCGCTAGCACGGTGTAAATAGTTACACTGTGAGTACCGCTACTAGTGTAGTTAGGCTAGCAATCATTACCCAGCCCTCCCCTCCAATTCCAATCTTCCAGATACTTCGTTTCTCCTTGCTTCTCCACAGAAAATATTTCTTCGGCTAATCAAACAGCAGATGCTTCACGCAGAAGAAGCTGTTTTGCCTTCAAAACAGAGCAAAACAAACCCCTTTGCATCTGAAGTACAAAATCTTGCATAGAAAATATGACTGAAGACTCACTTTTAAAGAATTATACAGCATATACATTTGACTTAAATATACATTCCCAGTCCATGCTGATCTAAACAGCTTTGTCTTTATTCAGTTTCTACTGGTAGGTAACTCCTCCTGTTTTACTCCACATAATTGGAATATTCAAGAAAGATGTTCTCTTCTTGATTCATCTTTTTTCTTTCCCCCTGCTCACAAGTTCAACTACTTGAATTAAAAGCTCGATTGAAAACAAACAAAAAGCAAGCGGGTAAATAAGATGTCTTACTGGGGCTGTGTTGCAAATATTCGGATCTAATATGCAAACAAAATGCATCAATACTTGTGACCTGACAGAAACCTGCACAGAAAAAAAGAGAAGCATCTGCCCAGCAGATCAAATATTCACTTTCTGCTAACATAGAAGTTATATCTTCAGCAAGGAGTCATATCATAGACATTTACTCAAATGTTACTCTTAACCACTCACTCTGCCCCTCCAAGTCTGCAGACAAAGCCTTCTACCAAACGTGCTGACCTGTCTGAAAGCGAGTTGGAGCCATGGTTTGTTTCACTTACATTGTTGGGCTTGTGCCCTGGCAGGGAATCAAGGAGAACAATACCTGGCAGGGAAAAAAGGGCTTCCCATCACACTGAAAAAAGAGCATGCTGACCACATCAGCTCTTCCTGCCCCTCTCCTTCTCCTTACCCTCACAAAAAAACACCATCACCCAGCATGGTATTGACTGTACTGAGGATACAGGCTAATACTCAACACCCTGAACTCTGCTGAAATTCTGTCTCTGCCCTCTTCTCCATTATACCCAACAACCACCTTAACCACAAGCTTAATTTATTGCAACACAGAGAAGTATGAAATATTCCATAGAAAACCTGAATACTCATCACGGTGCAAAATGAATCCCCATATGCACAACACTATTAAGAGGTCAAACTAGCATACACAGTCATCTGCTTGTAGTTTCACACTAAAGAAGTTCACAATAAAAAATGGATTTACCAATCTGATTCACAGGGATCTTAATGCAAAAAAAAGGAAAAATCACTAACTTACATTGTAAAACAGATGACATGTCTCATTCCTTATTTCAGATACATTCTCTTTTTTTATTACACTTCAGGAGGAAATCCAACTTGTTTTTCCCCAAAGAACAAAAGAATCATAGTTGGCAATAGGCTTGGGAAATGCATGGATCACTGCTAAGAGGAAAGTGTAAGTTCCCCATGGTTACTGGGGCAGAAAGATATTAGATGTCTTCAAGCAAATGAAAAGTGGTCAAATCAAAATAAATGTGTATGAGGGGAGCTGAAGAATACCCCTTACTACTCTTAAAGGAACAAAGTTGTTCAGAAGACTTTTCAGACTATTTTGTTTACCTTTATTCATAACAAGTATTCTTAACATTTAGGACAGAAAAGTGTCATTAGTATTTCAGAGAAATGCTTCCTTTGCCATGTGTTCACCTGCCTCCACTGATTCACACAAAGCTATTGTCTCCAAATTATCCCTGAGAATATCCTCATACTATGCTATTACATTTTTTTTGCAATTTCAGTCAATGTAATGTAGTAATACCATCCCAGATTGCAACTTTAAATAGTTTTGGCCCCAAAGTTAACATTAAAAGGTAATGCAACTATCACTAGCTAAAACTAGTCAGGCCCATTCAACACAGGAAAAAAAAGTATTAATATAAGGGAGTTTGATTTGGTCAGAATAACACTGGATTGATAAGAAAAGATGGAGAATTTTCATGACTGTCTTACAACTCAATTATGCTGTTTGCAAGCGGCCTTTATTTTAAAAATAATCTCATCCAATCTTGGTACAATTACACATGCAGATCAAGGATAACTGCAAGTGGCTTTGGCTGTGTGCTTATAGCTGCAGTCATCCTACCCTGCAAAGGACCAGTAGAAAAAGGAGTATGTAGTGAATGTCAAGTCTTCCAAAGTCCAATTACCTGCCCAGGTCCAAGAGGCACAAGAGTGTATTTGCATTGACCCAGGTTTATAGATATCCTTGATTGCCAATTTATACAAGAAGTTTTTGTAGCCATTAGTACAAAGGTAACCATGCAATTGTATACCAACGTCTAAACTTATAACCTAGTTTCTGTCTAAACATTAAGTATAAATGACCTGCAAAGACTGAACAATTTACTACTACCTTGAAAGATGATGTGATACGCTTTCAAAAATGTACAAAACATTGCTCACTGAGTATCACATCAGAATTAAGAAAATATTATAGCTATAACTGCAGTTAAACTGCAAGACCTTATTGACTAGAAGATCAGCTCATAGTTGAGTTCTGCTTATGCAAATAGAGACAGCTTTTTATCAGCAAGCTTTTTATCAACCTTGTTGTTGATGGGATAAAAGGCTATATTTTTTTCACCATCGTTTAACAATTGTTATTAGTAGACATTTGCCAGAATAACAAAGAAACATTTTGAAAACAGTGAAACAAGTTATTTTAACAAATATCATGTAGCTGGGCTTTTTCCCTTCAGTTACTCTGTTTTCACAGAAGACTTCTAATTTTAATAAGCAGAATTTAATTTGGCAACAAACATCTCTCATGAGAATCTGTATTTATAAATGTTAGCTGATTTTTAAAAACATTTAGAAGCTGGCAGACCTCAGATCCAATAATAGTTTCAACACTGCCCTTAAGAACACAGTCCAACCTAATATGCTTCAGCCCAGAGATCTGATTTGGCTTGCCAAAGTTTCTCACTTCAGCAAGTAAAGTATAGTCAGAAGGGTCAGTTATATAGCCCAACCCGAGGGCTTGGCATATCCACAGGCCCCAAAATATCCACCTAAATGCCACTCTAGCAGCATTTGTTTTAGCAACAAGAGCCCCTCTGAAGGCAGTTAGCACGGACAACACCAAACAAGAAGAAAATGGTAAGTTGTTACTAGTGCAGTTTGTTCTCTCTGAGGAGCAAGTGTGCATGTGTGAGCACACAGGTATTTCAAACTAAAACTTAAGATTTTTCCAATGCTTCAAATGAATATCCTCATATTTATTTTGAGGGAAAAAAAGTATCTAAAAACCAAGAATACCACTGTGCTATTTTTTGGTAGGAGAATTTAATAAAAGAGCATACATTCCAATTTCTTGGGTGTAAGGGCAGAGTTGTATTGAAAGCAATTTTTTAAAATGGCTTATATTCCTGTTTGCTCATCTTCATCCACTCTGCATCTATATATATATATATTGTGTGCTATGAGGACAAATCTGCTCTTCCCAAAGATTAGAGCTAGATGGCTTCCTGCCTTATAACCAAAATCTGAGTGTAATATCCTGACCACCTGTCAGTTTGGTTGGTTTGTTTTGGTTTTTTATCCTATAACAGTTTTAGGTATTCTTTCTTAATTAAATTGTAAAGTAATCCACATAGGAAAAGCAGACACCCTCCACCCTTTCCTGCCCATTAGAGCCAGCCTCCCTCACCACATGCACCTTCTCACACGTGCCCTTGCACAGCAGAGCATGTTTGCTAGCACAGCTTCCTCCTGGGCCAAAGACCAGCGTCACCTCCAGCTCATTATCACCCAACCGTGCATTACCTGTGGCAACCAAGCCCCAAGCATTGCCGAAACACTTTTGGAGTGACAGCTCCACTAAGCAGGAAGCACCTCATTTCCAGTTTATTACTTTGTTTACTGACTACATCATTCCACCACGGAAAAGTTTAAGTGCTTCATGACATTTCACTGAGATGATGATACAAAATTAAAGTGTTTCTATCAGAGCACAACATAGGACACTAAAATGCCACTCTTCAAAAGATATGTTCACTTCATCATCTGCATACTCTGTAGCATATCATTTTTTGCTAAAAATCTTTGACAGAGTTAATATAGGGCATAATACTATTCATTAATGTCTCTTCCAGCTTTCCTCACAGATACATCCAGAAATCCTTGAGCTATGTTTCCAAGAGGTAGTAAACAGACTCTGTTGAACCCAGTCTTAGCTCTTTCCATACCAAATCACCAAATAAGGTGGAAGAAAGTCTCTTGAAATAGTTACTACAAAAAAGACCCAGAGGCACATATCAGAGTTCGACTGGCAAAGGAGAAAAAGCCACCTTCAGACTGATTGATCCTCTCATATATAGACAGAAAGCTATTTCTTTAAATTGGGATAATCTTAAGTAGGGAATTAATGCTTCAGAAAACCGGAGGCAACTGCTTTTTGCTTACATAGAGAACCATGGCAGAGGAACTAAAGCAAGATAGTAAAAAAAACCCAAAAAAACAAAAAAACAAACCCAAACCACTAGAATAAGGTGATAAAAAACAGCCAGTACACATTCAGGACAAACAAGCCTGTCTTCCTCCTTTAATTGATCATTCATGCAGTGAGGGGGAGGGAGCAGTAACTCTGAGCTATTTACACTGTAGTGAGACTTTTGATGTCTTGAAACATTCCCACAATAAAAATGTGATAATACTGTAGATTCAACTAAACCACAAGATTTTTTTCCAGTTGTGCACTAAGAGCACATAACAAACCTTCTGAGTTTGGCAGTCAGTTAGTACTTTGACATTATGCAATGTTTTCATTAACTCTGATGGTGAAACAGTGTGTTTATACAGTTTATGAACAAAGCTGAACTGGAAGAGTTTGTAAGCACTCTGCTACGAAGTCTAGTTCTGTCTTCCAAGCTCAATAAACTGGTGAAGCGATCAGAAGTCATTAGAACGAAGTTCAGCAGAAGCAAGAGCAAAGTTCTGTGCTTGAGAAAGGGAACAACAGTCTAAATATGTAACACAAAGCAGCTGACAAGGCAGCTGTACTGCAGAAAAATTGTGATATCACAGACCAAAGCCAATTAAACTGGTATGTTGGTACTGAAGAAAGACAAAAACCCTCCCAAAACTCAAATATCACTCCAAAGATCCTGAACGTAGGAAAGGGAGAGAAATCATTCTTCTTACCGGCACCAGTGAAGCCTCAGCTGAAGCAACGTGATCACTGTATTTTAAGATGCTTCAACAGTTCACTTAAGAATGGCAGCATGGGAAAGGTAAAGCCAAGCAGCAGCCAGCAGTATTTTAGTTACTGCATTCTCTAGACCCAGTACACGGGTAGTTACATGCATGTGCTTAGAACAACCATTGCTCTTCCACACTGACATCCCACCTGATGGCTAAGTCCTGAGTGATGCTCATGATACACATTCTGTGAATAGCCCATGCCTTCCTTCATATGACAAAGAAATAAGTATACATTTTTACCTCCACTTTCAAACCTCTCTTCCTCACTTGCAAAATTACTCCATGGGTTTGTCATGCAACACTCCACATTCCATCTCCTCCATGCTGCTCATATATTACATGTTTACATCTGTAATTTTCAAGCTTTCCTTATTATAAAGAGAGGGTCAAATTTCCCTTTTGTCCTCGCTTCTGTTCATCCCTCTCACCACCTTAAGTTAAAACACTTTAAAACATTTCCCACTGTTAAAGTGGTTGCATGTTTAGACCTCCCTTTTCTTAGCCTGCACACCCAGTTTTGCCGGTGATAAGAATCTTATTGACTGTTATGACAAAGGCTAAACCATATCTTTGCCTAACATGTCTGAGCATCAAAATCTGAAGTATAGATTTAAGTTCCAGCTACAATAACTGTATCTCTCTAAATAGAATTTGCTATAACTATTTATAAAAATAAAAAAACTCTAGAAAGATTCCAAGTCTTTTTAAGCCTGTTCCTTTGTGTTTCACTTGGTGTGTGGATTTGCAGTCTTAGGGTTTTGAGAGACTGCAGGAAAGTGAATGCTATGGCAAGCCAAGTGGCTTGCTTCTCTCCTGTCCTTTGCTATTAATTTGCAATGATTGGAAGCAGGTGACTGCACACTTGGCCACTTGTGTCCTGTGGTGCAGCTGCCATGCAGAAAGCAGCACATGTAAACATTTGCATGATTCGTGCCTCCTAATAGTCTCTGTGGGCCTCATGGCATTTAGGCAGCACTTTCATAACCCCATTTGTGCATGGTATTGCTGTATAACCCTAGCTTAACTGTGTATTAAGGCAATCTACTAAAATGGCTAGAGATACTAGATCTTGACAAACGTTTCACAGTTTGTAACAGACATTTTATAACAGATAGAAAACTCAATTTATTAATTATCAGAGCAGGAAAAAAAAAAAAGAAAAACCAACACACAACCACCCAACTACTTCCCTTTTCTACATTTGTTTTCCATCTAATCACTTGTAAAGAAATGACAGACAAACATCATACAGAGGTTTTGAACTGCTACATAATGTTTCAAATCTGCAAATATTTAGTTGGGTTTTACCTGGCTATTTTGAAATTTTATTTCACCTTGATGGTAAATTGATCAGGTGAAGTTTTAAGTAATTAAGAAAGGAGGAGGAAAGCAAAGGAAAAAAAAAGCCCATTTAAAATACTTAGTACTTAAACCCTGCTAATTTATGCAGATGCTCATGATCACTTCTCTATTACCCGTGCTATCATCATACCATATAATCTTTACAGTATATTCATAGAAGAAATCCACCTATTAGTGGTCATTTATGTAGTGTTGCTATTAGCAAACATGTTATTAACAAACCCAATTAAGATGTGTATGTCGTGCAAGTGTCAGGATTCAATACATGGCGATCAAAGCTATATTAATGTGTTTCTCAAAACATCAAAGTCATTAATAACACATTAAAAATGTTGCTTTTAAAACTGAAAGCAACAAGGTCAACAACAGAATCATCAGAACTTGAGAATTTTTAATATCTTAACGTCATACCACTCATAAGGTGCGTTTAAATAAACCCCACCAATCTTGCTTCAACAGGAATCAATAATCACTGCTTGCGTTGATCAAAATAGAAGTCATGACATATTTTCAACTCTAGGGGCATCAGCAGCTGTTGCTATACTGCAAGAGCTGAAGTGTTATAAACATATACGTAGACGGTCGACTTTATTTTTTTCTGTAAAACCAGATGACAGTATTCCACATAAGATGTAACAAAAAGATCGTGGAAAAAAAATATTTCAGCATGGTTCTTACAACTCCTTCATAACTGGAACAAAACCCACTGTCAGATTATAAAACAACACCGACAGAAGTTACAGTTATTTTTCAAGGTGTTTTTTCAGCTACGTTTTGGCATTTCTGGTGTATATGCTGGCATTCTCTGTCGATGCCCGATTTGCCTTTGTCCGACCCTCGCCTCGGCACTGCAGCTCTGTGCTCACAAGCTGGCTGTACTTCACACACCAACTGCAGCATTCCCAGACCAAAAGCCGCGGTGTTCGTCTCCCTCCCATCCAACCGAGACAATGGGAAACCGAAGGGCAGGAGGACGTGGGGCTGTTAATCACCTTCCCACGTTACCTTCCATTCTTATTAGCATTTTCCGAGTTGAACCCGAGTACCTAGCTTCTCTCCCATCCCCCCAAATGACAGCAGGGGATAAGGAAACAGAACTATAACACCGAAACGAAACACTAGGCTACTTCCAGCCCTAAAAAAAACCAAAGCTAAGTAAAGAAATATCTTGATAGACCGTTTACCTCGTTCCGGCTTCATTTTCTCTGTCTCCTCTGAGAGGTCTGAAAGGAGCCCAAGCGCTCCGCTGCGCTCCCCGCGAAGACTGGCTGTCGCTGCCTCCAGCTAGCGATATTAATTACTTCTCGAGCGTCAAACAATAAGCCGGAGGCCGTCCGCGCCGCCGGGGGCTGGCCCGGCTCCGGCGCTGGCAGCTGGGCCCGCCAGCGGGCGGCCAGGCAGGGGCGGCGGGCCGGGGGAGGCTGAGCGCGGCCGCCCGTCCCCGCGCCCGGCCAGCGTGTCCTTCC
>WBNH01001444.1:48771-103573 GCA_013401255.1 Urocolius indicus
CGCACCCGCACGCAGCCCCCGCCGGGCCCCCTGCGCGAGGGCCCCCCGCCCCGTCACCGGCGGGCGGCTGGCAGCAGGCGGCTGCCCGGCCCCTTCATTCCCGGCCTGGCCGCCGCCGTGCCCCCCGCGCTTCGCCCCGGTCAGACAGCCCTTCCCTCCTGCCGCGGCGGAGCGCTGCTCTCCGCGGCTCTGCCTCCCGCCCTTCCTCCTCCTGGCCGCTGACTAACTCCCTTCCTCTCGGCCGGACACTCCCCGCCTCCCGCCGAGCGGGGCACACACATCACAGCCCGGCGGCAGCGGGCCGGGCGGCTGGGGCACGGAGCAGGAGGGAGCGCGGCCGCCTCGCACCGGGGCCGCGGGACGCCGCGCCGCGCTCATCACGCCCCCGGGCCGGCCCCAAGCGGCCCACCCCGCCCTCCTCCCGCCTCACGTGCCCCACGGCAGCCAATCCGCTGCCCTCACTTCCTGCCTGGCCGCCCGCCCGCCGAGCAGCCGGGTTGTCATAGCGACAGAGCGCCGGCGCGGCTGCGGGCTGCGGGCTGCCGGCAGCGGCGGACCCGGCCCGGCCCGAGAGCGGGGAGCGCGGCTACCGCAACCGCTGCCCAGCGAGCGCCGCCGCTGCGATTTATCGGCTTACCCGAGCGGCATCCTGCCCTGCTGCCAGCCCCGCACTCATACGTTGTCAGGCTGCCTCCCGCCCCGGGCAGCAGCGCGGCTCGGCACTCACCGGGCTCCGGCGGAGGCTGCCGCGGCCCCAGCCCGCTCCCGCGAAAGATCCTTCCCAGGCTGCCAGCGACCACTGGCCACCGCTCCCTCTTCGTCCCGTGCAGCTGCACAAATGCTTGTGCTTTCCACACAGGCGTGTACCCATCGCTACAGGAATCCATAGACACATATATAGGCACCCGCTGAGTGGTGATTCAAAGTGCGAACTGCTCGATCCGCGGGAGGCAGCTTCTCCCACCCTCTCACACCGCCCGGCCACAGGAGCTGCTAAGGAGGGGAGAAAGCCTCCTTTTGCATCCCTAGCCCCGAGGAGGCCCGTGCCCGACGCCTTCCCCTCACACGCCCATGGACTGCCCAGCCTGGCAGAGCTGGGCTTATCGCTCACTTCACATTGATAACTATTTTGTGAGGAGAAACAATGGAGCTGGGCTGAGATTACACAACTGCTGTAATCCAGCAGACATTCAAGTTTCCCCGAAAGGGCTATGCCTGCACCAGCCCTCCCTCGTTTAAAGGCCTGCTAAAGGTCTGGCTAATCAGGCTGGGAAATGGGACTGCTGAATGTGAACCTCCCTGCAAACATTTCCGTGCCCCAAGCCCACTGTGGAGTGCACAATGCTAATGCCACCTCAGGAGATGGGGGAACAAGCTGCTCTTGTGTTAAGGCTCCCTCTTTCACTGAAGGCCCAGATATCTCTGCAGGTTAAGGTGACTGTGGTATTGTGGCCTTGTGGTGGTAGAGGGAATGCACCAGAGGACTGCAACCAGGCCCACGGAAAGCTTTGCAGGCAGCTCTGAGTTGAACTTGGTCAGAAAAGACAGATGAGATCATACAGGCTTCTCTTACTTTAATGTGGTCCTATAGCTGGGTCACACACAAGACACTGCTGCCCCTCCAGTCATCAAACTGGCAATTCCCTGCCACTGTGATTATTGTTCACAAACTGCCATTTTATAGACTGAGCCCTACGAGGGGCACTCACTCCCTACAAAAAGATCATTTACAAGTATGCATGTGTTTTGCCCTTTATATAAAGAAACAATGCTTACAAGGCAGCCAGCTCTACATCCTTTCTGTTGTGCCAGGATGCCTGCAGAGGCTTATACAGGTAGGATCTGCGTAGCCACTCCCTTCTCACAGCTAGCCAAGCAGCTAGTAAAGATACTGCAATGAACATGAAACTACAAAACAACTCGATTCTATGCTGTTTGGCTCATATTGACTGCATTTATCTAATTTATAGTTGTACATCATTACATTGGGAGGGTGCTTCAGAGAATAAAAAGTCCAGTAAACATCTCTCAGTCATAGCCTGAAATACATAGTCAAGTAGGAGGGTATCACATGCAGTGCTTTGATACTACACTCATAACTATGTGAGTGTCACTTCTGTTGCTGCGTGACTCCTGTAGATGTGTTCGGTAATTACAGATCTCAGAGCTCTCTGCCGGATGCAATATAATTGCAAATGTGGCAATCCAGAATTATAAAAGGATGAATTTGACTGAGCAATAAATACTGTAGATGTATATACATATATGCATCTGTATATATGTGAAGTTCAGCATGACTACACTGGGCATGACTCAGCCAGCTGTCAGATCCTCCTACTGACAATAGTCATCCTAATGAGAAGTCACATCCTTTAGGCCACTAATTGTTGTAACACATTGCAAATTAGTTGTAACTTGTTCTAATATTGGTTTTACAGTCAAAATCAACGCTGCCTTTCTACTGTTTAACTGTAGATTTTTTACTGTTATGCTTCACATTGTATTTTTTAATGACTTTAAAATCTTAATCTCACTTGGGCACTTTTGTTTTTAACAGCTCACCTGACACAAATAGGCCTAACTTCTGAGAAAATGCTCTCTCTGAGCACTTTTTCTGTAATGTTTTCTTAATTTATAAGCCAAATAGTAAGTGCACAGTTTCCCACAAGTTCATAGTTCCTAGGAGTTTAGGCCAATGGGAAATGCAGGTGCCAACTTGGGAAACATTTATATTTTTTTTCTAAAAAAAAAAAAAAAAGAGTTCTAGGTGATATGACAAGAGTAAGCCAGATCTAGTGAGCGAGTACTACTCTATGTCACCATGTAGGAGATTTTTAGGGTCATCTTCTCCTTTCAAGTCAGGCCATTTCTGGACCCAGAGAACAGTAGAAACTTCTGAGACACAGGTCCTGCTTCATTTCAGACAAAAGATGGCTTCCTTTTTGACCACAAAGATGTATAAAATGCAGAACAGAAAACTGATAATTATTAGAGAGATAAAATTATACAATGGTTCGTGTGTAATATTAAGAATAAAATAAGGATAAACATCCCAATCAAATTTGTTGACTTACTTTGGCTAAAATGTCTAAAAATGTCCTTGAGCTCATAACTTGCTTCCCAGTCACCAGGCTAACGATGAGCACAGCATGAATACACAGATAAAATATGGCATAAGGGGCTTTAACCATGGGAATTTGCTTACACATACTCAGATTTTTTTTTGAAAACAATGACAATACACATTTCTGCCCTCAGAAGCTGAACATCAGGTTAAAATATCTGAAAAGCATATGGCTGCATTGTGCATCACACAAAAGCAGGATTAGCTTAGAAACATTAACAGAATTTTAACTGCCCTCTCACTGACAGGTCTAGACAAACACATACTTCTGGGAGCACAGGCAGGGACAAAACCAGATTTCTTATCAGTTCCTGTCTCATGGTTGATTAACTCTGTTGTCTGGAGAGGTGAGCACTTAGGCTGCAGCATCCTTGCAGTAAAAGTGGCTCTTGCACATACAGTCTCCAGTGTTAGAAAGCATGACTTGTAGTGATAGCCTTTTTCTCAGTGGAAAACTTGACTGAAACTGGACATTAGATTTTTTTTTTTTTTTTAAAATCCCCATTTGGAGCAACACAGAAATGAAGTTTTTAACAAGAAGAAGAAGATGAAGCAATATAAATGTATGTCTGTGTTTTTGTTCAGAACTCTTAACACTTTATGCTTGTGGCCCAGTCCCTGCAACCTTGGAACGGAGTGTGGTTTAGATTATATCCCCTAGTGCCTTCTCAAATTTAGCTGTCAGAAGAAGTGATGTCTGATGCAGCAGATCAAGATTCCTGTGATTCCTGAAGACAATTACTGCCTGTTGAACCACCTCTGTGGTATAAAGCCACCATACTTGGGGCAATATCATAGCCAAAGGATGAAGACAATCAGAAATAGACTAGAAGATATAGGATGCAATGAAAGAAATTTGAAATGTGCTACGAGGAATCAACTGGAATTTAATTGTTACTAGTAGTAAACCCTTGGGAAAGAGCATTAAAATAGAAATGGATTATATGCTGTAGGAATTCATTAGTCAGCAAGAACCAATACATTTGTACAAGCTGGTACTGTATTATAAACCAGTATAATTAAGATATCAATATGTTCTAAAATTATTTTTAAGGGTAATAACTATTTTGGGTTTGTTCTTAAATTCATCAATATACACACATAAGTGGGTCTATTTGAATGGAAGAGAATTCATAATAACTTTTTTTTTCTCAAGATACAGCCACAACAGCAAGGATATCTTGAGATAATTGTCTCCTGTATGTATGCCTACCTTTGTGCCTTTGTTTTACCACCATTGGCTTTAGCGTCCAACTTTTCTGAGCATGTTTTAGCCCCATTATCTTTATTTAACAGCTAGATTTAAGTGTTTTAATAGCATCAGCCTAACAACATTAAAAATACATTTTAAATGCCCAAATTACATGTCCTATCCTTCCAGTTTCCAGGTAACACAGGTCATTATGTCATGCAGAGATATCTGAGTGATACTAACACTCCCAGAGTACTTCCACTTGCTTCATTTCATGCTGATGTGAGAGGCAGAAAGACCTTGACGGGGGGTGCTGTAAAGGAGGTTTTATTCTGTATGTATCTCCAGCCTATGCATAAATTCCTCCACAAAGCTCCTCACCAGCATAATTATGAGAAGTCCTTAGGCCTCTCTCAGTTATATTTGGGGCTTGCCTCAGGATCAAAGAGAGGAAAGTAAATTAATTTCATCTTTTTATTTTGAGTCTCCAAACACAGACTCAGAAAGTCTGGCAAGGTGGACTATACTTAAATTCTAGAGTACTACATGACAAGAACTCTGTGTTACGTGGTAATACAGTTATACATAGGGATAGGAAATGAAAACTGTCAACCCAGGATGTCCAATATTAGCCCTTAACAATATTTGGGCATTTAAATAAATTAGCCTGATTTTCAAAGGAAAAGTTACTTCTAGCTCCCATCAACTTCAGCAGAGTTTGTCAATCCGCAGTGTTTTTAAAAACAAGTCCAGCTCTGCTCAGGTTCCAGTTATGAAATAGACATTCAATTTTGGATACTTGTTAAAAAAAAATGTTGGCCTGTGGCCTTGATTCTCATCTCGTTACATCAGCTCTCCTGGTATAAATGCATCGATGAAGTCATTGGAGTAACTTCTACAGGAAACCTGTCCCATGACTGGAAAATCAGGATCTGTGACAGAGTAGCAACAGCAATATTTTAGTTTTCTTTTTTAGAAATACACAAATCATAGTCCTGGTGTTAAATAGATTGAAGAGATTAAACAAACACAAGTGTAAGTCAACAGGTGCTCTACTGTTAGACTGTGCTGTTTGCTAATTTACAGGAATTTCTTTTTTCTTACCAAAAAACTCCATTGCTTCATTTCACTACTTTCAAAGTAAGAATATATAGTTATTGTGACATTCTTCCCTCCTAAATTTGCTTTTTGAAGTTAGTAAAAGGACATTCAGGTATGGGTTTGGTTTTTTTCCTATTTGCTGTCAAATTCCTTTCTTTTCCAAGTAGTACTTTCTCACTGGAGACAGAGCCAAGACTAAGTTGAGAGCAAAGTAAGAGAACGACTGTGCAGTAATTGCACTTCTCTCAAAAGCAAAGTTTATCCACCTCAGCAGGAGTAATTTCCTGGATTTGACACTTTGTTACTAAACCTTATTTACATACAAGAGATACCTTTAGTTGGAAGCAACCTGGTCCCTGTCCTGTGCAGCCCCTGAAGTTCTCCTGATCACATGGGATGGCCTGTGCCTCCTTTGCTCTTCTGGCAGCAAGGACAGGAACTTGGCACCTCTCCAGATGGAATCTCCTCTTCTGCCAGTCTTTCAGAGACTGAGATCTAGCAGTCAGGCCTTCTTGCCAACAGAAATTAAGCCCTTTCTGCATTTCCATATTCACTTTGGAAACAGTACCTTGTATAATCTCTCTTCTGTTTGGAGGAACTTATAAAATGATATTTCACAAACCTTGTGTGCTTCTTTAGTAAATGATCTGTGATGCATACTTAGATACCAGCTCTGCAAGAGAACAGTTCTACTTCATCTGTAATGGTGACTGGTAGTAACAGAAATGTAGAAGTATGAAAATAAAGACACATATAAAGTTCTGCTTTGCAAAAAAGACTAACCACTGATGCTGTATAAATGTCAATCTAAGGGCATAGCTGCTCAGTAAGGTCGCAACAGTTAAGTTTCATTGCATCAGTACTTGATTAATCAAGCAGTAATTCACTGAAAAGTAAATGATCTACTTGTGAATAGATCATTAATTTCTGAAAGAGAGAAAGATTATTCTCGTTTACTTAGAAGATCTTTTCTGTGACTGTAATATTCATTTGATACGGAAATCAGTTTTGGGTTTTTTTCCAATATTTTTTCAAGAGGATTGTACAAATTCACTGATGATGCTAACATTACACCATATTTTCCCAGGACTAAGCGTGATGGAATCATTAATGAGAAAATATATAGGTTTCCATATTAAAACTGAAGGTTTTGTAGCAACAGCAGGCCCTGACATTCCCTGAACAGAAGCTAGAGATATATGTTTGCCAAGAGAAACAGCAAGATGTTGTCAACAGGAGGAGGTTTTGGGAAAATAGAAGCACAGGAACTGTTTCCAATCTAGGTCATCTCTCACCACTCAGCACGCTCAGTTTACTTTTGAGCAGGTATATCCAGAAGTTATACCCCAGTTACTCATTGCAGTGAACCAGCAGTAATCCAAGCATCACATTTATATTATTTCTACCAGTTTTGATTCCAAGTGAGCATATAACATTTGGAAGGAAGTGTTTAGACTTTTGCAATGCTGTTTTTCTATTTCTAATGGTTGATCTATCTTGCAATAATTTTCAGCGCAGTGCTGTGCAAGTAATTGCGCCAAATTAATTGCTCGTGTAACTCCACCTGGTAGGCGTTTTGAAGTTCAGCTTCTGATGTCTCCACCAGCCCTGTTTACTTTCCCTCTCCTACAGCAACTGGGTCATGGTTTAGCAGTGTACCAACAAGTTGACAGCACATCCCTGACAGCTTCTCCAAGCCTGAGCTATGAGCCTGAGTCCTATGGCAGGACTCACCTCCACAGCCTTTCCTCTCACATGCTTCCACTGTTGCTGGCTGCTTGTCTGGAGCTTGTACCACAAACACCTTGTGCCAGGTGCTTCTCTATGTCTGTCTGCAGACTTGAGTGCTGGTTTTGCCTGGGATAGAGTTAATTTTCTTTGTAGTTGCTAGCATGAGGCTATGTTTTGGATTTATGCTAGAAACAGTGTTGGTAATACTGGGATGTTTTCATTATACAGCGATGTTCTTGTTATTGCTGAGCAGTACTTAAACAGAGTCAAGGCCTTTTCTGCTTCTCACACCACCCCAGCAGTGAAGAGGCTGGGGGTGCACAAGAACTTGAGAAAGGACACAGCTGGGACAGCTGACCCCAAACTGACCAAAGGGATATTCCATATGGCATCATGCTCAGCATGATGGGGGAAGAAGGAGGCAGAGAGGATGTTCAAACTGATGGCATTTGTCTTCCCAAGTAATTGTCATGTGTGATGGATCCCTGCCTTCCAGGGGAACACTGAACCCCTGCCTGCCCATGGGGAGTGGTGAATGAATTCCTTGCTTTGCTTTGCTTGTGTGTGCAGCTTTTGTTTTACCTATTAGACTGCCTTTATCTCAAACCCTTGAGTTTTCTCATTTTTACTCTTCCGATTCTCTCCTTCATCCCACCCAAGGGGGAAGCAAACAAGTGGCTGTGTGGTGCTTAGTTGCCAGCTGGGCTTAAACCACAGCAAGTTGCCATCCTATTCAGCCTCTGTCAGGCAGACCTTTGGACTTGCCAGTTTCAGGCAGTGCGCATCCTCTGTCACTTTAGCATCCATTTCATAGAAGAGTGCGGCAGCCATGGGGGAAGCAGAGCCAGCATCCCTCCAAAGGGCCATCTCACCCTGAAAGTACTGCTGTTGCATCTGGGAGAAAAGCGACACAGTGAGCACGTTCACAGCACATTAAAGAATTACTACAGCTACACTGCTGAGTGTATTGAAATTGCACACAACTTTCCACAGGCACTATAAATGAAAAGGATAATTCGTTTATGTAGAGAAGCGATTACCTTACTGGAACAACGGGTCTGGCCTATATTTCCATCCAGGCTAAAATAATACCACAACTCCTACTAGACTTAAGAGAGAGTAGGGCAGGAAAGTAGGACATTGTTAAATACAGGTCAATATTTAACATAACCACATGCATGGTTTACAGGAGAAGTTGTATATCGCTTACTGTAGTAGTCAGTGAGTTGGGGCTTATTAGGTAAATACCAGAGTATTGCAAAACTGCCATGGCCTCGTTCTAAAAATTTTAGTTGTATATTCATTAGTCATAATATATTCATGGCTATTTAGTGGCATATACTTCATGTCAATAGTAAAAGTAGAATAGAAATGAGTTGCACGTAGTCACCAGGACTGATTTTTCAGTACAGAAATGTGAAAACTACCCAGATTCGGGTATTGCTGAATTTTTGTTCCTTTTTTTTTTTTTTTCTCAATAGTTCCGCTCATTAGTTGTTGTCTTGTGATTGTTCAGTGCATAGTGAAGAATGCTGTGGCTCACCTCACTCATTTGCAGAGTCATTTATATCAGTTCTGGGTGCAGCTTTACTCTCTTCATACATCAAAATTCCCCTGATAAAGGCCAAGCCTACATCTCATTCCCCAAGTATAGTGTTTGTAGGCTTTACTGTATCTAAACCAAAACAATTTCCCTTTTTAGGAGTCTGACGTCCTCTGAAAGTGAGAGCATAATAGCAGCTATAGCAAAAAAAATCTGCACTAAAAGATGAACACTGAGAAGCCTGATTGTACTTCACTGTGTAAAAAAAAAAGATATATCTCCTTGTCTGGCAAATGTCATCAATGGTGAAATCCTTGGTCCATACACAAAGGCCGGTTTCTCTTCACGTTGAAGGAGCTAGGATTTCAACTCAGGCTATATTAGGTAGTGCTTTCTTTGCTACTTTTGTGCTAGATCAACTATCATTTTAATCTTCATATTTGATTTATTCTCAGACGTTGTATTGAAGGGAAGTTGACATTCATTCAAGGATCTCAAACAAAGGTGATGAAGTACAGTATGTATACTGAAAAAACAAACAAAACTGTGGTGACTTACTAAATTGCCCACCTTTGGATGTCAATTAAAACTTGAAAATTAGAGAGACCACTGCACGTATTTATAGCAAAGTCAATCTTTGCTTAATTAGGCTAGATTATTTTTGAAACTAGCCATACAGTTAGAACATTGTAGTTGTATCTGTGCTTATATTGCTTTTGGCTCCTGAACGTTCTGGTTAATTTATTTTCCCTTGAAGTTGTTTAACTGAGTTTCTTTCTTTGCACAAAACATAAGCAGCTTCACTCACTGGAAAACACAGAGCCTGATTGTTCTCCTGCTTTCACCAGTTCCAGTCAGCAATGATCCCACCAGTCTATAGAATTACATCAATGTAAATCTGACGTCAGAGAGATAGCAATCAAAGCCCTTGATTCAAAGTTAATTGTTTTTGCTTAAAAAAAGAAAAGATGCCTACAGAACACATTTGTTCTCCTTCTCAACTGAAATGTCAAAGAAGCACTGCAGTTTTGGCATCCAGTCTGTGTGGGATTTACACACATGGATCATGTTTCAAAAACACGGCGTTAGTCACAACCCATCATGCTGCGTCTATTTCCTTGAACCGATTTTAAGGAAAGGGAGGGTTTTACCCCTATTTGTTTGCTGTCATTGGGACAACTTTTTCCATTGTCTAGAGCCAGTAGCAAACTGGCATCAACTATCAGCAGTAAAGCTCCAGCAACAAATATGTGGCCTGTTTAAAGCCATTCCTCAACTTTTCTTCACCAAGTTAATCACTCTGCGCATTCGATGTGTTCAGGTTTTTCCTTGGTGAATGAAAGAAACATCATACCAAGGTTTGCAATCTTCTTCTTTTTTTTTTTTTTTTCTCTACTCTTTAACTAAATAGACATATTGTTTGTGAAAAAGACTGGGTGGGGGAGCTAGGAAGAAGATACACTCACAGAGCTCCTGGGCTTTCCTGAGGAGACTGCCATATAATGCATCATCTTTAGGGCTGCTCTGACTTATGGCAGGTACCTTTCTGTTGTAAACCATGTGAAGTCACTTTTCTCTGCTTCCTGCATGGCTCTGGTCACTGTAGCACTGAATCTTCATCGCTGCTTTGTTATCAGTCTTCTGGATTCACCTCCCTTATGTTTAAAAATCAGGAAGCTGTGTCTTTGTTGCAATGGAAACTTGGCCCGGTGGCAGCCGCTTGTTGCCAAAGCACACACGGTGGGCCGGGCTTGCACAGACACTGTGGCAGCTCAGGCCCTGAGGGTGCTGCCAAGGCCCCTGTGAACCCTGCCACCACTCACACTGTGCCACGCACCCAGTGACGCCTGCCTGGCTGCTTCTGCTTCCCTGTCTCCCTGCGGACTTCTAGCACTGACTGAGAGCGCTGGTTTCTGTTTGCACTGCAAGATTTCCCCTTCTGGTAACAATCTCCTCCAGCTGTACAATAGGCACCCAAAAGCTTTACCTGGCAGCAGTTCCAGGTGGTTGTGTAATACTGGCTCCACAATGCTTGCATGGCATTAGCAAGGATTAAGCTTGCACTTGTTATACAAGCCAGAGCCACACGATCTAATTGACATACCTGCCCCTCCAACAACTTTCATCACAAGTTTCAAATGAAGTGATTTAGAAGTTACCTCCAAACTGAGGTGTTGGCCTTATTTTTGCATCATTACTCAAACACCAAAAGTACCGTGGGTGCTGATCTGCTCTTTACACACATATTACCTACCGAAGCAGCAACTTGAAACTTATTTATAAAATTATGTACTTGAGCTGCCACAGCATGCAGAGAAGCTACAGTTCACATTGAAAAGAAAATTCAGACATTCCTTTGCACTTCTCCAGTGTGAGGGAATATATATTTTCAATAGTTGCAAGGAGAAAAATGGGCAAACTAAAGATGAAGAAAATAAGGGGAAAACACACTAAGTTATAGATGAACAAAAACTGCTGAATCTAGATAGGAAGAGTGAGACTGATGAACGCTGATCAGACATTGTTGGTACTCACTGGCCCCCCAAATTCTCTTCTTACCCACAATTGGTAGGATTTGCTGGGGCAGTACTGACAGCACTGACCTCATAAGCGGCAGAGCAGGAGAACCCTGGGCAAGCAGACCTGCATATATTCTTTCAATAGAAGCTGAACAGCACTTCATCCTAACTGTGGGAACCCGCAAGGTCATGTACCATGTCAGCTACCATATCAGCTTAGTTGAACTGCAGAAAACACATGGAGAGGAGCAGAAAATGAACACTTTCCTAGCACATAGAGAAACGGTAACTCTAGAAGGCTCCATGAGGGTGATGGACACGTAGGTTGGCTATAAACTTCCTCCACCCTTGACTCCAACCCAGCAGCCAGAGCAGATGGTGAGGACTTGTATCCCACCTGACCCAGGACAGTCCTGAGGAGTGACAAACAGTGTTGTCAGTACATTAAGGTTTCATGCCAGAGGTCTACAAGGAGGCTGAACCCCTAGAGGACATTGCTGACATACTTGGAACACTGGCTGCTTCATGCACACAAGTAAGAAAGGCAGTGTTTACCTACCAAAGTAGTGGAGTTTAATTACTTATTTTTCATGGCATGAAGAATCTCTCAGTGTGTGCCACTTGCAGCAGGCATAGAAGAGGAAATATGCTTTCCATAAAGAGGTTGCATCCCGGAAAGGCAGGGCAGAAACACATACACAAACAGAGAAGGGAGTTGCCAGTGTTCTTACTTAAAAAAATATATATATAAAAAAATCACTCATTCATGATTTGCTGTTATTACTTTGTCAGGTTATTCAGGAAATTTGCTAAAACTCATTTTCGTCCAAATAACATTGTGAATGAAATACACAGCAGACACTAAAAATTGCAACAGAGTAGCCACGATCCCCGATGTTTACTCTGTGGTAGTTTTAAGTATCATTTATCATTGAAAGAAGATAAAAATAGAAAAAAACCCATGAAGTTGAGTCAGAATATAGTGTTCAGAAATACTGGCAGGAAATCCCAAATTGACAAGCTTCGTATTTGCAATCGTTTGGTTTTTATGTGGGGAGATGGTTTGAAGCAGCAATTTTCCCTCGCTTTTTGGCAAAAGAGCAGGCATTACAGTATACTTGTATTTCAGTGCATTAAAAGACAGTATGTTAAAAATGTCTCAAATACCCATGTTAGGTGCACTGATGTCAGCGAACCTTAAGGAAAATGTGTGTTGCTTGGGATACTCTGTCCTGAACAGTATTTTCAACATGTATAAATGCAGAATCACAATTAGAGGGTTTTGTGTTTTTTTTTAAAATTATAATCTGAGCTTTCCAAAAATAAACCCTACCCTAACCTCTCCCATGCTGGGTTCACTTGCAGGCCTCTCCTCAGCCATGGTTACCTTAACTCCAGCGGCTTCTGAGATTGGTTCCAGATTATTTTCAATCCAATCAAGAAAATTTTATATAAGAGAACAGTGTCCAAGTACAGTTTCCTAACTTATAAAACACTAGAAAAACTGAAAAATTAATAGCTATAAAAGCTCATGTAGCAATAAAAGACTATAAAAAGAATGAGGAAGAAAAAAAAAAGACATCACTAGAGAAACAGCCTGTTACCTGCTGCAGCTCTGAAGTCACACATGTGCACATTTTAGCACTAAAACACTGTAAACCCCTGACTTTTCCATCTTTTCAGATTTGGATTTGTCATCAAATGTTTGCAGATGACATGGAGCCCAGGCCTTCTAAACAGCCCCTTTTGGTTTATATACATTAATTGTTCCTTCTGCCAGCCAGATGGAGATGTATCACCAGTAGGATAATATATAAAGCTAAATGCTGTCTTGCCAGGGAGTGTAGCATAACGTAGAATAATTTTTATAGCACCTTTTCCCTAAGGCCCAGAAGGCACTTTACAAGTAAGATTGAATTAAGTTTGTCAGCACTCTGTATGGGAAATAAATATTTCTTTCTTTATGTTGGAGAAGGGAAACTGAGACATTAATATTAAGTCCCCAGCAAAGCATTTAGCTGCATGCTTTCAAGCCCTTTTAAAGTTCTCATATGATTTAATTAAGCATATACTCAAGTGTTTTGCTGGAATACTGCTTAAGAAAGATGCTACAGCCATGCTGCCAATTTAGTCTGCAGCTGGGAAAACACCACAGCTTCCCCATCTCTCCTTTACAAGAACAACTTCCTTAAATTGTCTTTCTCTAAGAATAAGATCACCTCTTTCAAGACTTACTTAAATAGTGCATTGTCACCTGAGTCTGGACAAATCACAGGAGGTGATGTCCCAGCACGGAACCTGGTGTGCAAGGCTATGTGGGATATCAAACTCTGTGACACTGTGATGGAAGAAAGCAGTTTACTGCTGGACAGTTTGGTATTCAGAGTGCCAGGCTGTGCTGTTTTGATTAAGCACATTGATAGGAGATTCTTCAACATTTTGGTATGCGCTGGTATTTCTAGTCTGTGAACATTTTTGATGATTCAAGTTTCTGTCTCTGGTTAAAACCCAGTGCAGCAGGACGCTGAGAACAGCTCAGCTCTGTTTAGATCTAATCACAGACCTGCTCCAACTTCCTACCACAGCTCAGAGGCAGCCGTCATGTCTCAAACCTACTTTTTGGTGTCTCTCTTCAGTCTTGTTTTTGCCAAGTCTGCCTAGCTTACCTCTGATCACACAGATGTGCCTTTCCATCTCCAGTTTGGCTGTCAAAAGTTCAAACACTATCTCAGGTTTTAGTTAGGGCTGGTACCCAGCTGGAGAGCTTGTGGCAGGTCTCAGAGGAACAACGTGCACGCTCTGTACCTGCACACACAGCTCTTCTGGGCTGAAATGGTTACAAAACTGGCAGCAAACCTACACCCAAGTACTGTGTATGTTGTATTTGCTCTTTCTTTCCAAAGGTTTCTGATGACTATATGCAGGCGGCCTGCTGGGACTGTAGAAATGCTGCAGGTTCCAGCTGTGTGGTAGTGGAGACTGGAATTAGTTCTGCTTTTTTTGTTACCACACCAGGCTATGAAGAGCAGAGACTTGGGAGCAGCCTAATTTGCATGGGAAGGAGATAGCTGCTGATCTCTTTTGGTTAGTTTGAACACAGGATAGAGTCCTGGGGCCCTTGGATTGGGGGACATTGCAAACACTGGTGTCACCACCCCTGCAGCCTGGTTCACCAGTCCATGTCCATGAGGTTCTCCTCAGACACTGGATGTCAGACCCTCCTCCAGATGGGCCTTTGAACTATGTTATTACAGTTCTGAACAATGTGCCCAGACCTCTTTCCAGAGCATGGCAGGCTGCACACACGTCTGGGTGCCCAGCTGTGCCAGTCATGAGCAGCCAGCACCCTACCAGCTCATGCCAAGGGCTAGAGGACTCTCTCTGGAGAGCCAAGAAGTAATGGCTTTTCAAGCAGGCCATCTGGAGGCTGCCAGCACCAGTTCCCAGCATAACATTGCTTTTGTCCTAGAAATACCTAGAAACCTCTGCCCAAGCTGGGGCTTTATTCTGCTTGCACAGGCAGGGCTTGTCCCAGCCCCAAAGTCCCGCCTGTCTGGGAGGCAGCTCCTAAAGGACTTGCACTCCTTTAGTAGGGCCTGCCTGGATCTCAGACAACATTTTTCTTGTAATATGTGGTGAGGCTACAGCAAAAAACATATTAACAACCTCCAAGCTCCCAAATGAATACTAAGGAAAAAGGGCCAAATGCTAAAGTGACCTTGGCAGAGGAATACCTGAGCAGAGCTTAACCCCAAATGAAAGCTGAGGGTCCCACCCAGCATTGCAGATGTTGTCATTCTCTTCTTTGTCACATCGGTGACCATACTAACAGCCAAATAAAGTGGACTCATTTCTGTCCCTTATTGCTCATGACTTCCTTCAATTTAGTGTTTGCCAAGTGAAGTGCAATGTTAAAAAAAAAAAAAAAGTAAAACATAAGGGAAGAGCAACCTAAAGCACTTCTAAGGTCTTTTTTCTTTTTGAAAAAGCAGGGGTATAACTCTTCAGGGATTTAAAATCTGTTCTTAATGTATACCCTCATACTGTTGACCCTACATAAGCAAGCCTGACATAAAAATAACCATTTCAAATTAATATCTAGATAATATGTCATTACTAACATTATAGATATATACTCTAATTAAAGAGATAACATATACTTTCTGTTAGTTGTTAATGACACTTCTTGTGAGCTAATTGCTCTAGATAGGCCTCCATTAGAAGCAAGTGGAGCTGAAAAAACCACCAACACCCTGGTGGTGCAAAGCCCACAAAAGTTAGTTGAGAGATGGGGTGCCCACAGTCAGCCTTGTGCTGGCCACTGATTTCCCCCTCCAGAGGTGTACACAAACCTCCTCTAACTCGAGAAAACTCTTACTAATCCCAAATGTTAATATCATGAAGTAAACCCTCAAAATTTAAGACATTGATTTTCAGTGAAAAATAAAATTACCACTGATAGAATTTAGCAGGTTTTATGTTCCTTCTGGCTCTAAAGTTTTTAAGAACTACCATCACAATATTTTTTTCTGATTTTCACATTAAGCACAACAGCTTGAAGCATCTTCTCAAGCGAAAGTTACAGTTCTCGCATGATTCTAGTTGGTGAGGCTTTAAGGAAAGGCTGGTTTTCATGAGACTTGATAAAACTGAGAGCAGGCACTCACATACATCTGAAGGCAAGTCGTTCCTGTGATCACATGAAAAGAATTTCCTCTGAGCAGGACAGCTCGGGGAACAGACCAGGGGCTGGGGTCAGCTCAGCTTCTCATTGTATTGCTCTTCAGCGAGGCTTGTACTTTATAGTCTTTAACAACCCTATAAATAAAATACATGCTTACAGTTAGATATGTGAGCTCATTGCAAAAAGCTCCATATCTGAATCAGTATCAGAGAGGTTTGAATCATACCAGCCATACTAGGAGAAACCTGCTAAAACATCTGACCCACATCCAGTCCCTTTTCCAAGCTTACTGGGGGAGCTGGGGCTGTGTTTACAGCCCAGCCCTTGCATATTCTACTTGTGAATCACCAACCAATTTGAGCAGCTCACAGAGCAATACTGTCCTGGCTGTACTCCTGGCCCAGCAGAGCCACCTCCTCCACACAGCCCTTGGCCTTCCTGGGAGAAGCCACTGGTGCACTGGGAGGCAGGGCTAGCAGGTGGACCTGCTCCTGGGACAGGGGGCCAGCATCAGGCTCCTGAGCAGCTGCTGAGCTCCCATTGTCCTTGGCATCCCTAAGGACAGAAGCCTTTCCTGGTTGGAGGCTTCTGTTTGTAGCCCCCTTCAAAGCAAGAGGCCTGGCTCCCACCTGCTCCCAGCACCACCTGGGGTGCTTATTTCCTTCACTGAGAAATGGCTTTAAGCTTAATCATCGCCAGCCTGGCTGCAAGAGGCAGACAGGAGCCCGGCACTGGTATGTCCCTTCCATCAGCCAATGCTGTAGGAACTCCTCCTGAATGCAGAGATCCAGATTCCTTCTGCAGTTGTTCTGCTTAACTCCAGCATGAATCAGGCCCCAAGGTGTCTCACTTCTCCCCACTACTCTGAATATCTGTGATTTCTCCCTCCTGCCTTTACCGTTTCTGCCTCCATCTTTAGCTGCACCTCCCCATCTGTGTATTCCTATTCAAAATAAATAGGCAATCTCCCTGTGCTTTTGCAAAGCTGAGGGGTGAGATCTGTCCAAAGAGGAAATATGATGGCTTTTCCTTTTTGTATAAGGGAACACTTTCAGCCACACTTTTCCTTTGGGCTTTCATCCAGAATATTTCCTAAGCAGATTTCTTATCTTGTTTACTCACTTTGGAACTCCAGTGATCCAGACAAGTTGGATATCGGGAGAAATCAGTCCTGCTGGTAACTGCACTCTGCCTTTCCACAGCATGTAATCCTCCAAGGACAAGGGGACACGTCACCAGAAACCACTTCTAGGTCAGGCAACCCGAGCCTGGCTCTCAGGGAATGAACTGAGGAGCCCCCAGGTTCTGATGCTCACACTGGAGGTGTGGAGTGGTGACCCTATATATTTTTCAGCATGACACTAAACACCACATTCATTATTTGGGGGCCACACTCTTCTGCAAAAAATCCAGATGCTTTTAATTTGTGTACCTACTCTATACGAGGAGCACCTGGGTGCACACATAGCTCTGTGAAGGGCTGCCCCAAGCACCTCAAGCCCTCTCCAGCACAGCAGCCACGGGTGTCTGCCTGCTTCCAGCATGGCCAAGCTCTGCCAGAGTTTTGCCCTCTCCAGGCTGCTGAGCTCAGCAATGGAAATGGATGAGGTTTTCCAATGTGAATCACAATGGCTCACGTTCTATTTTCAGTGACTGCTAGGAATATGACAAATTTTCTCTGATTCCCACAAATCCAGCAACCACAGAGCATTACACTACCATAAACAGTAACAAAAACATCTAATCCGGGATTTGAATTAGATCCAGGAAACTTCTGCCTTCTTTTCCTGTATAAAAGAGGTTTTAAAATGAAAAAGTGGTTTGAATGTGGCTTTGCAGTCCCAAACTATCGTGAGAAGTACAAAACATCACAGTGGTTTGTTTAAAAGGGAATTACTGAAGGTACTTGTATTTTAGTAATATACTTACAGATTTTTTTAAGGTCAGAGGTCAAAGTGCTGGCAAATACCTATGTGGAGACAAGATTTGTCTCAGGGATTGAAGCGAAAGGGTTGCAGTGAGGCAGGAGAAGTTCCTCTAGACTTCAGTGAGGGCTTGGGGGATTGGTAATACAGCTGGAAAGTTTTGCCACTAGTTGAGGCTCATCCTGGCTCATCTGGTTTGAGCCTTTCACTTTGCATAATTTGGAGAGCCTTCCTTCAGCAGATCTTGATCTGTACAGCTTGTAAAAATGCTGAGAGGTGAGATGTATATTAGGGCAGTCCAGCAATACTCCCCTCATCTCAAGGCTTGTGGTTCTGATCTTTTTTACCTTATTTTTTAACACAGTGGCCTTGATGAAACTGTTTTGAAGTTGTTTTTCTGCTCAGTTCCACAACCTATTGCCAAAACACAGTTAACTGCTGCTATCAGTCTCTTTCATTTGGCCTCTTCTCAAGCTGGTAGGTTCACTCCCTCAGTCTTCTCAGGCTGATTCCTAAGGCCTCTGGCTCCAGGTGTCTGTAAAACAGATAAGATGGTACTAGCACTTTTAAGCATTTTCAACTTTTAAATCTTTGACTGCAATTTGAGCTCAAAACATGCTTATATATAAAATAGCAAGTGAGAAGAGGGATTTAGGGTTGGGAAAGAATGAAAAATCTCTGAGTTCTGGTTTCACAGCCAGCCTGGGAAAGGAAGCATAGGCAACAACAGCCCAGCCTTACTGCTTCATCAAGTGTGCTGCTTCAGAAGTGTGCTAGTGACCCAGACACAGCATGGTCAAGGCAGGGAGAACAGTGGCTGAGTGAAGCGAAAACCACTTTTGGTCAGAGCCCTATTTGATGTCCAGTCTTGTCCATCACTATCAGGGCAGGAGACAGATATGGGGCAGCAAGTCAGTTCTGCTGCTGCTACTGTTTCATCTTCCTGTCAATATAAAAATTCTTTCTGTTGGTCATGTGTGAACATTCTTCTCAGAGGAAGAATAAGAAGTGGTCAGTGGGCAGAGGAAGCTTCAAGACTTCTCCTTCCTACTACACTGGCAAGCTCCTTCATGGTTCACTTGGCAAAAAATCTGCTTTGCCTAAGTAGATGCTGTCTCTAGACGCTGCTAGCTGGGTAAACTGGGGACTTCTGCAGACTTACACTTGCTAAACCTGAGCATGAAATAATGCTGCAGCTTGTCTTGGCTTCTTTCATGTTCCTGTAAATGATTTTCCCAACATAGTAGATCAGACAAGCTTACTATTGTGCATGTCCTTCTGAACTGGTGCTCGTTTGACAGCAGCACTTGTTCTCATTCTTAGACCTGTGCAGACCAATGATTTGCTTGTAATGTTTTTCCAATACATTCTTGAGTCTTTTAATTACTTTATTTGATACTAAAACTATTTGACAAGTGATTAGGAAAGAAGAATAAAGCATCAATATCCAAAATCTACATTAAAATAGCAATCTCCCTTATAGTCTCTAAAACACTACGAGATAATCTAAGGTTTTTGGAGCCTGTGCAGCCACACGTGCTCATTCCTACATGGAATTTCAATAATTCCTCAATCAATTATTTGGAAAAAGTGGCCATTTTAATAAAAACCCTAAGGGTAGATGAAATCATGAGAAAACACGAGCTTTATTGCAATGGATATTGACTGTAACTCATTAAGATGTTAAGGTATTGACATCCCGTTTGATGAGAAAAATGTCTGATAGCGAGTATACATAACTGTGGTACAGACAATGCCGGTATCAACACATCATAATGAGTAACTAATGATGTCTGTAACCTAACGAGGTGATTAAAGCAGTATCCTTTGATCTATGTCACTGACTTGATTTAATGCCACGCTGAGATTGAATCTCTGTGCACCACTGGGAGATTCAAGTAATTTGAGTAATCCACTAGCCCTGTCCCTGCATCACCAGCAATATCTGCGATGAAGACAGTTGCCTCTGTCACCAGGTCAGCCTGGGTGGCATACACTGCCTGGGCAGTGGCCAGTGCTCCCTCCTGACCACAGCCCCTCACAGGGGACCCACGGCTGTGGAACAGGGCTCTTGCACAGCCACCTGCTGTGGCCATAACCCTGCCTTTTGCCTCACAGTCTCTGCTCCTTTCACACCAACACCATTGACAAATTTTGTAAGCATTCTCTGCCAGAAGCTCGTAGGAAGATACTTTGCTGCCTTTCACCCAACCCCTTTGTGCTGAACACAGCAGGGAAGAGTCATACTACACTGAACCACAAGGCTTCATGCCTGGCAGATACCAATCCATCATGTCCAAGCCACTGTGCTTATCTGGAAGGAGATGAGCTTGAGCTCCTATTCTCTGGGACAGCAACAAGAGTGCCAGGAGACCAAGCTTGCAGATGACAGCAGAACTGTAAAAGCTTTGACTGTGATCACATAAAGTGACGCAGCCTGACTGCTGGCTACCAGCTTAAATCCTCCATCCACTTTCAAACATCCCAAAATCTTTTCACCCTTACCAGGGGAAGGGCTTGTCAACTCTTTCATGTACATCACAGCAGCTCTTTCAAGCAGCCCTGCCTGCCCTCACAAACAGACCTTGGCTAAGCAGTGCTGCTCTGGGAACACAGACAATAAGTTTTGGGTTGTATTTTGTTCATAAGGAGAGTAGAACAAAAGAGTGGCCCTCTTCATTCAGAACAGAGGGGCAAGGAGCAGGTGCCTGGGGCAAGGTATGCAGGCTGGCTGAGCACATAGCAATTGTACTCCCTATGCATCCCACAGCCAGCCCTTGTCAGTTGGTATCCTGAGCTGCATGAAGTTTATGTCTTAGCAGCCAGCGTGGATTTCACTCACAGGAAGTGTTTGCTTTGCATTGCAGTAGTTCTTCCTAATGAAGCTGATAACAACAACTAATTTTTCCTCCCAATCATCTTTAACCTTCAGTGACAATTAGTACCAAAAGCATAATAGAATCAAATTCTACACACTTCCCTTGGGCAGGAAATTATTTTTCTTGATGAATACACCATTATTTTTTTACAATGGGCTTTCTCCTGCACATCAGTAACAGGCCTCTGGCTCCCAGGTGAGTGGGTGTGATACTGCCATCCTCCCCAGCACAGAGACTGGGCACTCCTCAGCCTCCTCTTCCCCCAGCAGTGCTCATAGTGCCTTCATTGGGAGCAAATTGCTTGGGGCTTGTCCTGAGGCTGCCCCAATTTCTGGGCAGCCCCAGCACAGCCACCCCTCCGTACCTGTTGGGGACCTCCCTGCTGCCCTGCTGTAAGTCCTCAGCCTGGAGACTGCATCCCTCCACCTCTGTCCCTGCTTCCTCAGCCATCCCCATGCCCTCACTCTAGGTTGTTAGCACTTAATGGTAGTTTATAATATTGACAGCAGCACTGCCCCATCCCACACAGGGCAGAGCTGAGTTAAATGTAACTAATATAAGCATAAAGCTCAAATAAAGTGAAGTAACTGGGAAACTGTGCAGGCTGCCAGACACCTCCTTGCTGCTGGTATCTGGCCTGTCCCTGCAGGGTGGGCTGGGCAGCTGGGAGTGCCCAGGGACATGGGGCAGAGCGCCACTGCCTGGGGTGGGCACATCCCAGAGATCACCTTCCACTGCCTGGGATCAGAGAGATTAATGACAACGATGACTTACCTGAGAAGGATAGAGGAGCTAGGAGAAGGGACAGCTGCTCCAGTCTTTGCCTGCATGCTGCCAGTCGTCCTCCACTGGCCTGTGGGCTGAGAATCTCAGAGGTGGTCTCAGCAGCTGCCTGATGAGCTTTAACCACTGTGGCATCTCCAGGTTATTTTTTCTAGAGAAAGCATTTTGTAGACCCTGGAAGTGTTTCCCTCCTTTGAGTGAGGGTGCTGCACACGACAAAGCATCCTGGAGCCCTCGCTCTGCCCTGTGGCCCTGGCCCAGAAGGTGCTGTGGAGGGCAGATACCACAGGCTTTTCTGGGGATGAGGACATTTTTGGCTTCCCACGTCCCTTTTGCCTTTGAGTTGCCTTGGTCACAGGTTGCTAGTGACGCTTTGATTTCTGGCATGATCTTGGGATACCAAGCCCAAGGGGAGCCGTCTAAAGAGATGCACTCAGTGCCTCCCTTAGCTTAGCAGTAAAAAGAAATTGCACATCAGGGCACAGGCTGCAGACGCTTCCAGAGATAAAATATTGTCAGCAGAGTCCAGACTATCCATCAGAATAAATGCAGCTGATGCCATGATTTATGGGACAAAGATGAAGGTTTAATCCTCCTCTCAGCAGTGCAACCCGATTTGCCACAAAACCCTGTTAAATTTTGTGGCACACATTTCATCACTTCATTAGGAGATAGAGAGAAAATGGTTCAATGCAATGCTGAATCTTTTACAGCTGGGGACTCTCCTTGCACCACTCCCGAGTGATGGGTAATCTCTCTGATCAGATCCCTAGGAAAAGACCCCGTGGGATTACAGAGCGCAGAGGCATTAACAACAGTGACAGGAAAGGAATACAATATCCCTTTAAACAATTAAATATTGATCCTGTGGGCCTGAAGTGGACTCCATCACACAAAAGGAAACACCTCTGTGAATTAGTTTGGTGACATCCGTACCCTTAGACGATATAAAAGAAACCAAGATTATTTGCTTCACTCACTTTCTCGTGGGTTTTTTCCCTCAATTAGATAAATGCATCGGTACGAACCACACTCTCTTCTCAGACACTCAGCATTCGCCTTCCCCAGAGCCCACCCTGCTGCTGCAGTGTTTACTGGAAGCGGGAGGGCTGCAGACCTCGTCACGGATTGAGGCAACGAAACATGGTGCCGTGAAGCCCAAGGTGCCCCTCCACATGCCCACCCATGGACGTTCCTCCCACGACACAGCGCGGCTCTGCCTGTCGATGGGAGCGCCGCCCGCTGTCCTGGCTCGGCCTGGTGCCTCGCAGCTACGTGTTGAGAAACAAAAGGAGGCAAGAAAGGTCTAAATTTAAAGTGCTGGAAAATCCAACCTTTTATTTACTACATTTTTGTGACTACATAAACGCTGAAACATTGTAACGCTGAAACATTGTAACACTGAAAAGCATGATGACATCATCACTTGCTTTTTTCTTTTTTCTTTTTTCTTTTTTTTTTCTTTTTCTTTTTTTTTTTTTTTTTTTTTTTTTTGCTTAGCAAACACAGCAGATGATATTGCACGGCATAAAGTGAGAACAGTAGCAAAGCTCAAAAAAAGGAACTTAAGGAAATCTTAACGCAGTACAGGAGATACTCATAACCAAACCAGAATAATGCCTAGCGCATTACACTTGTCGTCGCTACACACAAAAATACAGAAGAAGAAGCGCTTGACTAAGAGAGAGATCGAGGAAATATCAGCAATCAACTGTAATTAGGTACAATAATCACTTAGTCTGAAATGCAGATGCAACGCATAATGTACTACTGCTTCCTAATGGGCAAACTGAAAATGACAGCAAAGTTCTCTCGTCAAAATCTTTGCTTTGTTTTCTTTTTTTTTTTTTTTTTTAGTTTTCTTTTTTTTTTTTTTTTTTTTGTTTTGTTTCATTGCTCTGGAAGAACTCCCTCTTGCTCTTGGAAGATTTCCTACTTCTACGGGCCTGGGACCTGTGATTGTCTGTGGCACCCTCGCTGCACGGCGGTGGATGGAGCCAAGGTGAAGGCGGCGGTGCAGGGCGCAGGGCCGAGTGGGATGGGGGCTGAGGGCCAGGGGGGCCCAGGCTCTGGCTCAGCTGGGGCTGGGCTGTGAGCGGGGCAGGGGGTATGAAGACAACTACCAAAGCAATTAAAAGACAATGCTTTAACATTTATTTTCATATAATACTGTTGTTTGGTTCAGACTGCAAAACTAATGTGGTACCACAGTGAGGATGAAATAAATGTAGAACAGGCCATGAAAAATCAGACCATGGGAACAGGAAAAGAAATGACTTCTTCCTAAGTACAGTTCTGTCCAGTGCTCGATGGCTCGTGCTGGACTCGTAGACTAATACTTTGTCTCCCTCCCCCCTCCATGTGAAGCGTAACTCATTGCACGGCATTAGTTTATGAATTAAAAGCAGACATTTAGCCAATGCTTACCAACAGACCATTTAATGATCCTGCATTTCAGAGCGTCTTTATTGCCCCGTTTCAATACTTGAAGTATAAAAATGTACCTAGAAACTTCTGACTGAAAGCTCAAACCCTGCCCTTGTCTTTCCCTCCCTCAACCCCTCTGCTATCCCCCTAAAGGAAAACAAGGTACAACTGGAGCTCAGCTACTGTGTGGGGAAAGGAAATATTTACAGCCTTCACAAACCATGTCAGTACACAACATTTAGTTGAAACAGAATCTATTCTTTATGCAAAATAAAATACAGGTGAGTGGCATCCTATTTTCTGTGCCATGATGCCATCATCAGCTTTGCAGGACTATCATTGTCATTTCTTTCTGCTTTTCAACTCAAAACTGCTTTTTCCTCCCTTGAGCTGCACGGGGGGCTGGGGGCAGGCGCAGGCCCAGCCCTATTGGAGGGGCGCTGTATGGATCCCTCCTGCTTGCCCGCATCCAGGCCACTGTGGTTATGCCACTGTCCCTGAGCTGGATGCAGACGCAGCTCCTGGGGGACTCATCTGTGCCCTGCGGACTCCAACCTGTCCCTGCCTGTGGGCCCTGGCTGAAGAGCAGTGACACAGCAGTGGCCCAGGGGTGGCCCAAGGCCTCTCGCGCTCTCCAAGCCGGGCTGGCCCACACTGCCCCATTGCCCACCGTCCTCCGCTGTCCCCTGCGTGTCCTGGGGAGGAGAACCCCCATGCTACTTCGGGGGCTGGTGAAGGCCTTTCCATGAGCAAGGTTTCCAAACTCAAGTTAGCTTTTCTTCCAAGGCTCCGCCTGTTACTTGCGCTACCCGTGCGAATGGCGAAGGAAAACAAAAACTCAGCAAAGTCTCTCACAAATGCCAGTGCTTTTAAACATTAAACGACTTATAAATTCTTTGGATGTGTGGGTCTCACCCACAAAGCAACCTTTCTAGAAAAAAGACAAATAAATTAAAGGAAAAACACACTAATAATGCCTTTCTGCTTTCTAAGTGACAAAAGTACTACCTTGAAACACTCATTTTGGCATGTACAAGTTGGGGGGGAAAAGAGGCCCGGAGGGATAACCTGGCAGTGTTTGTAACACGGGTGGAAGTGCATACCAAGACAAGGCTGAAGATACACCCTGCAGTCAAGAGAAGCACTCTCCTTCAGTTCATCTCGGCATCAAGAATGAAAAGATTGTAACATAAAGCTTTGGCCATTTTTGAATCTACTATATACAATTTTGTTTTTAAACTACATAGTCATAAATTAAAGCAGTGATTAAATAAGCGTATACAAAATGTAATTAAATTAAAAATCACAGCACATTATAGAGAAAAAATAGGAACCATTTATCACAGCAGAGAAATTTTTTTTTTTACCCTGTGAAAAGAACACCGACTAGCAAACACAAAGCATTCTCGTTGAAACGAAAGAAATCAAAGCCACGTTTCCCTTTCTTGCATTCACTGCAAACAGTGATCTTTACCCACTTCAAAACATTCCCAAGAATAAGACCTTCCTTGAGTATAACAGAGAAGTTCCACTAAGAAAAAAAAAAAAAGAAGGAAAAAAAGAAGAAACCCAAACCAAAAGATACAAAAGGAATATACAAGCAAAACAACCCCTACAAAATAAATAAGAATTATAAAGCTTTTTTTTAAGTAACCTTAACAATTATCAAACTAGTAAGTTCTGACTTATCACATAGACTCTCTATACAACATAACCCTAAAGATTTATTACTATGAGGTATTTGGAGGAATTGGTAAAAGCGATGCACGGCCTGTCTGGGCTGAGGGACTCAAGCTGCTCTGGGGGAAAGAAGAAGGAACCTTTGGTTTGTCAGCAAGAAAGTGGAAAAAAAACATTTTCCTTTGGTATCAAAGAAAGTTTCATTGCATGGTTGCACGGCAAAAAGCACCACGGTGAAGAATTATTCCTTTTTTTCATTAGTGGCCTTTCTAAGAGGCTGAGGTATTCAAAGAGTATAAGGTGAGAGATAAAGAGGTCAACAGCGGTTTAACACTTTGGTTCAAGCAAGGCACTCGTCCTATGAGTTTACAAAGTTTGCAACATGTTTGCCTAGAGCTTTATTATTATTATTATTATCCTTATCGTCAGTAGTAGCAGTTGTAGCAAGAGAAGTTATTCATAAGGTTATTAGCATTACCATTAAGAATGAAGACAAGGTTACACACTGAGTGAAGGTGAGGAAGGGAGATTGGGGAGACAGGGGTAAGAAGAAGGATGAGTTCCCTTTCCAGACCAAGGCCGTGCATGAAAAATCTTTGGTATTCTTTGGTATCATCAATGTGATTAAAATCACCAATGGAAATCGAGTGAGGTAGCGTCTTTGGTTCACACTATAAATAGTAGATCTTTACACACTTTTTTTTTCTTTTTTTTTTCTTTTTTTTTTAACACGTGGAAGTAGCTATTCCTTACCTTTTGGTTCTTCGTCTTTAGCAAATAGTATTGTAAAGCTAACCACACCACAATAATAAACCAGGAGGCTAAGTAAAGTCTCAAAATTAGCCCCTGGGCCTTTGAATGCACCCAAACGCAGCGAGATAGAAAAGGGTAAGTGCTTTCTCTTTGTTTGCTAAATGCATAGTTTTCATCCTTATGTACAAAGAAGGAGGAGGAGGAGGAGGATAGGAGGAAGAGTAGTAGAAAGAAGGACCGTTTTTCAGGGTAAAAATATCTTGTTTACAACTTAGGTGAGGAGAGGTGTCCTAAGACTCTTTGGTATAAGCTCAGCAGTGTTTCCAAGCCCCCTGGGCAGTGCCCAACGCCACAGCGGCCTTGTCCTGAAATCCCTCTCAGGAGAGGAGCGGTGCCCACAGGCCAGCCTGGTGCCAGGGCACTCCTGGCCACCTCAGCTGCTGGGGAACTTGCTTCTGACATCCGCTGGAGCAGGAGCAAATTCTCAAGCGAAAGCCCCGTTGCTGGCTGGCTGGCTCGCTCTTGGTGGGTTTGCTTTACCTGAGTAAGGAGAGGAGGCTGAGGCCCCTGGAAAGCAATGCGGGGGCTGATGTAGTGGGATGGGTTGGTCTGAATTATTTTTTTAAGTTTTTTTTTTTTTTTCTTGGAAAGCTAACAATGCCATTTACAATGGGGATGGATGTGGGCAGTTCACCTCATGGCCAGCCTCCTCTCGTGGGTCACTTCAGTCAGGTTTGGATGCAGCCTATGAGCCAGATGCACATTCCTAACTCCCTCTTGCCCATGGAGTCACTTTTGCCTGAAGCCCCATCTCCCAATGCTCCCAAATTGTTTCAGGTTCTCTCCCTCTCCTAAACCTTCCTGGCAGATTTTTAGGTCATTTGGTTGAATTTGAAATTGATTTTGATTTTTGTCAGGAATGAAGTGAACCGAAAGACTAACACTAATACGACAGAGACAGGCTTTCCCGTGTAATGTTAAGCACAGCATTAGGAAGAAGCTCCCCTTCAGGGATGCCCTGCTAAGGAATGGCAACGGTCCGAGCCAGGGAGCACCAGGTAACCTGTCCGTGCTTCAGTTGGTGTGGCTGGGCAGTCTGCTCAGAGGTAAAACAGCTTTACAGGTAGAATGAACAGTTCCATAGTTATTTGCTTCATGTTTTGAAAGGAAATAAAGAAAACTGTGTTCTTTGCCTATTCTCAGTATGAGGCGCATATTGCTTATGGGAAGAGTGGTTTTGTTCCTAATGGCTTACAAAAAAAACCCAAAAAGTTTAGATATACTTAAACAGACATGTAGAAAAACCAAAACGCTTAAAATCTATAACTTGTGCATCAGTTATAGTGTGTATGGACATATGTGTGTGCATGTATATCTACACACACCCCGTAACAACGTGTGTGTGTGTATATATACACAGACCTACTCAGGGGTTTGCATGTGTGTGTATCAGAGATCCTGAAATTGCATATTGGGTGCAAATTTAATGCTGGTATGAAAGTTCTCTTTGGTTTCAGCAAGTAGTCTCTAAAGACAATACATTGGAAATACTAAAAAAAGCGGTGATGTACTTTGAATTTCCCTGCATTTTTAAATTCTCAAGTTTTAAATAAATAAGGCTTTCTTTTCTAAACTATAGGTACGTTACAAAGCAGTGTTTTGCTGGAAAAAAAAACCCTAAAAATGTTAGTTATCACTGTCCTTTATTAACTTTACATTAATGAGACTGTGTTCATAAGATACTTTATATATGAGCTCATTAATCTTCCTATGTCAATTCTGTCTCTGTGGGGATGGAACACTTTAAAGAAAGATCACTAAAATTTAAGGTAAGCTAGAGACTCAAAAACCTCACAGATTAGATTACATAGACAATTGCTTTGTCAGTCTTAAAGTGGGTTTAACATCTGGAAATGTGGAGAAATATTTGGTGCCAAAAATCTTGGGTTTATTTCACTTTAGTAAAGACACATTTCAGCTGTATTCTAACCACTTACTGGAAATTAACTGTATACCCTGAACCTTGACTAGACCCTGTCCTCTTGGGAAATAATTGTTGCCACAAAGTTGCTTAACTTTGGTGTTGCTAATATTTTGTGTGGGCTTCATCCCAAACCCCAGTATCCGCTACTGTTGACGGTGGTTAGATTCTAGTTTACGTTGAATTTTCTTTTCTATCTTTTGGTTTTTTTTTTTCCTAAAAAAGGGTGTAAGTAAGATTACTTATTTCTAATCCTTGCATTGGGCCTATACTTACATATTTGGTTACTTCGAAATTTAATATACCTAGTGATTTGAAACACTGTTTAGAAATCTAACGGGCGCATGTATGCTTTTTAAAGTCTATTTTCCCCTTATGCTACAATTTAATATGCAGATGTTTCACGCTTTTCGTTTTAATTTTATCAGAGTAGGACTGGGATGATTTCTCTTCTACGGGTCTGTTAGCAGCAGAGCATTTAAAGCTTTTCAGTTACAAACTTTTAACTATTTCATGCATTATCCTGATTAATAGATGAGCAAGAAAGAATGCACAGGACAAAAGTTCAGCCTGCTACACACAGATACGATGCCACAAAACATCAGGCTGTATCAGTGTCATGGGAATTTTGCTATTGACTTCAGAGGCACCTCCATTCAGCCTTCCAAAAGCACTACCAGTGCTCCTGTTGGGGCTCTTGCCACCAACACTCACTGATGTTGTACCACTGTTTTCAATAGAAGACTGTGAGCCTTCAAAGCTATTGTTATTCCTTTGCCTGGTAAAGTCAATAGGTAAAAAAAAAAGCTCACCAAAGTCAATGAGTATGCTGAACCCTGTGGTTTTTACATTTCGCAATTCTTTTCATTTTTGCATACAGAATGCCTCAGGTCTCCTGTTTGCAGGCTAGATGGCAGAGCTGAGCTGTGTTTGTATACAGTGCACGGTTTGCAAAGAGCTGTGTTCAACGCACTTCCAACAATCTCAGCCTGGGATTGTGTAATAAGGGGATGCACGCACGATAGCTACCGCACTACCTTACAGGTGGCTGTAACGGCCCCTTTTCTCTCTCCTGTTGAAGTCAGCATCAAAAAGGCTCGCTGGCTTCAACAGAAGTAGCATCCAGTTACTAGTATCTGTGCTATAACAGGGACTGTGATCTCCTTGGATGACATTCTTTCTTGCCAATCATGGAAAGAAACAATAACGTGGTTTTACTAATTGCAAATAACAGTCTTGATTACAAGTTTTATGTGTTATACAGTTAGATTAGTTTATACCTATAACTCTACATAGTATTTTGTGTAAAAATAGCTTTGGAATATTAAAATCATTGCAATAAAATACCTGCAATATAATTACTAAATGTGTTCTTTGGTAGCTAGTCGATTTTTTTTTTAATGGATGGAATAGTTTTCCTTTTTTAAATCTGAACATTCCTTAACAAACAAAGAGAATGCACTGGTTTAGGTACCATTCAAAATTTCTTTGCCTAGTTTAAACTTGTTTCCAGGCATTGCACTGGTTAAGTTCAAACCATGAAACAGCAAAAATCACACTACCGTTCAAATGGATTCAGACGACTCCACGCTTTGTTGGTCATGCCATGGCACAACCCTCTCTGAAGACCAGCCCTGACTCAGTCCCTAACCACCAGCGTATACGCAGGATGGATACACTATACACCTTCATGGCAATTGCTGTGGAAATGAAGAGCCATATCTGAAGAGATGTCCATTCAATGACAAGAAATCACTATGCTCCAAACCACTAAACAGCCAAGTACGGTGAAGATGATCATGGGCGAAGGTGTAACACCAGTGGTCTGTTTCTCTTCTCTTTGTGTTCCATTTCATTCCTTCCATTTACCTTCTTCTTCCCCTCTATTTTTTTTGCAAGTCGTCATCCTACTAAAGTGTGTGTCTTAGAACAAAGTCATAATGCAGGTGAAATAAGTCTTTGGTTTCTTTGGACTTATAAATAACTTTTTTTTTTTTCTTTTCAAATAGTTCTAAGTATAAACCTGCTATCTTGAGGTCCTGGTCTGTCTTTATTTATTTATTTATTTTTAAAGCTTTTCCACCGAGGTTTAGTTTGTGGTTATTCCTTCATGCTTTGGTACAAGTGCTTGATGAAGAAGATGAGTTGCCTGAATTGGAGCTGCCCTCGTCTTGCCACTTATCCAGACTCCTCCTCCGTGCATTCATGAAAAAGTTGCTGACGGTGCTCAGCTCCAACCCGAGCTGCTGGGAAATGGTGATTTGTAATTCTTTGGATGGACGCTTATTTTCCTTGAATATTGCATGTAGAGTTCGACGCTGGACATCCGTGAAGACCAACCGAGGCTTTTTGGGTGTGTTCCCTCTATCCTTCCCGTGCTCTTGTTCTTTCCTCTTGCATGCTGCAAGAAAGGGGAAGATGGTTAGAGAGAGCTGGCAGAAGAGTGCATGGACAAACAGTACAGGACAGACTAGGGAAAAAGGACTGTTCACCTCAGCTTCCAAATTTGGAGAGGATGCGTGACATTTCATTTTCTAACATTATAAACTATAAAAAAAATATAAGGAATAGAAGTTAGAAAATAGGTTTGTTCTTGTCTGTTATAACTCAGCAAATGCTATTATAGAGGGCTTACATTCTGATAACACCCATTAACTCTGGGAATTTAACTATGTAATATCTCTACGAGGTAGAGGGGAAATCCACTGAGCTCTAAAGTCAACTTTGTCACCTTTTTCATCTTTGTTATTTGTTGTCAATCCATTTCTGTAGCTCTTTATTAGCTGAAAATGGGAGAAATCAGGATATTGCTACAGTCTTACAGGCCAGATGACTATGTATTCTGAATAAAATAAAGCACGTTTTGCCATGAGGAACAATGGTATAGTAAATCTTCCTTACAGAATTTCACCTTATTTCATCTATCATCCTTTCCCTTTCAGTTGTTCTACATTATTAAAGGGCATTTGCAGTTTGAAATCTGCCTGGCAGATCACATGCAAAGCAGGATCTGATGGGATGAGAAGGCAACTCTTGGATCCCCCTACCAGCCTCTGACTGACTGCCAGTTGATCTTGTTATCATTTTGCTAGGATAAACGTTTCCTTGGGAGGACAGATGGCTCTGTCTCACTTTCAAAAGTGTCTGAAGTTGTCTGTTTCTTCCTTTTTCTCTGAATTTGTCTGTTTCATCTTTTTTCTCTAACAGCATCTTTTAATGCATGTGTAAAGACATATTTCTGAAGGCAATGTGGATCTGAAGGCAATATGGATATTCTCTCTCTGTGCCTGTCTAGTCTTGATATCTGTGGAGATCAGTGCTGCTAATATGAAGAATTTTGTGCAGTGTCTCCACCTGTTCCATGGTTATGGGAGTGAAAACAGCAAATTAGTTTGCAAAGATCTTTCTTACATCCCTTACTGCTACCAAGAACCAGCCTTGTCATGAGTGCTTAATTGCTTGAAGGAGGTATAAAAATAGTCATATATTTTTAATACGTAGAAAAATAGCAACTGCACAAACTGGACAGCAAGCCTGAGGAGATGCAAAGGCATCTTCTGTTGGCCTAGGCAGGCAGGGATCAAGACTCTGGCTCTGTCATCTCAGCCCCCTCTGAGAGAAGCTTTTGAAGAACTCCCTAACGATATATTCCAGCTACAAGTTCTTCCATAAGCAGACACATAAATCAAACTCCTATCTTTTACTGTTATTTTTATCTGAAAACATTTGAAGAGCACTTTGAAGTTAAATCCTGACCTCTAAAACAGTAAAGCTTCTGGGCTGAAAAACAGGTTTCCTCATGCAAGCAAGCCCTCCCTGAAGTCAAGCTGCTGAATTCACCGTGGGGATCAGTGCCTATTGAAATAATGCTGCATTCCCATTGAAAGTTAACATCTATGTCTCAGGGTTAAAAATACTTTTTCAATAGTAGTCTAGTTATTTATTGACAAACACTAGAAACGAGGAGCAAAGAAGATATCAACTGCATCTCGATCTTTTACACAAGTCCAACCACTTGATGATCATAAGTTACTGTGAAACAAGCCACAGAAGCTCAGCTCTGTAACAGCCTCAGCCACCAGTTATGACTCTGCCCCTGCTAATGGGCTGGTGCAGAAAAGGAGACAAATCAACCTCAGAGAATGCTTGCCACACCTAACAAACACTTCATTTCTGCTCATGCTGCTTATCATCTTCCGTTTTCAAAGACTATCCAAATTCCAGCTTTCACCTAGATACTCTGGATCATCATTGTACACAAAATCCTGACTACATAAAGAGTGTGATCCAGGTCAGCACTGTGCAATGCTTCAGCAGGAATCATTACATCACAAACAACAGTCATAGCAGTAGATACAAAGATAGTTCAATTGGTGGTGTAAACCTCTGGGATTTCAATCACAAACCACTACATGAGTTCACAGATATCATAGAGATTAACAAACCTCAACTGTCTATTGTGAAACTAGCTTGCCTAACATGTTGTCTTCCTAAGCTTTTGCTCATCTTCTGCAATATCATATTCCTGAATAATTATTTCCTTTAAAATGTACCAAGAGTTACAACATATCTTGTTTCTCAACTTCACTAGTATCAGAGACCTCATAACCACTGCTAATAACATCATAGAGGTAAGAAAAAAGTACCCATTGCTGGTGAGAAAGCAAGTGTCAAGGTTCCCATAGTGCTCCCTGGAGAAGCTGGGTGCCAGCCCTTTCCCCTGCAGACAGTGTGGGCTTCATTAAAAAAAAAAAAAAAAAAAAGAAAAAACCACTGTGCAGGATTTTTGGTTTCCCAAGGCTTGGCCCACACCCAGTGGCAGCAGATGAAGATACGCCCCAGGTTCGCCTGTGAAAGACAGTCCTCACGTCCATGTTGGAGTTGTTCCAATTTGAGTTAAGGAATAACAATGTATTGGTTCAGAGATATTGACTCTGTTGCAATTCAGGACCTTATCTGAGCCACAAAGACTCACATGCACCAGGTTCAGTCCTCACTGGATGCAGCACAGCCCAAGAGGCGAGGCTGAGGCAGCCATTGCTCCTGCCAGAGCAGCCCAGCTGAGAGCCCAGCTCAGGCTCTGCCTCCTCCAATTCTCTGGATGCCTGGTCCAGCACACTGGCTCTGTCTCTGCCCAGCATAGTTTGTAGAACCTTTTTCCACCTGGGGAGACTGGGAACTCCTTTACAATCCAGATAATTTTCAGACAATGCAGAAGTTGTTTCTTTTTCAGCTCTACTCCCGTTAGTGTTCACCAGAGGTGGACTGAGGGCAAAAGCTTTTGAATATGCTGAATTGGTCAAGAGCCCTCACAGACAGTACTGCCAGGCCTCAGGTTGTGAGGGTGGATACCATCTCTCATCTTCTGCCTGTCCAGACTCAGGAATATTAATAGCACTTAAAAATAAATAATGGTGATAACGAAAAACTGTAATAGAGTTTCCTTACAGTCATTTTCCCTGCACTGGAGCCAATCAATTTTAATAATAAATTGTAGCTTCCAGCTTGCCAGAGAGCAAATGTACAGCAGGGTCTAAAATCTGCTCGAACAGGAGAGTCTATCCAGAGGAGACACAGAGATCGGCCTCTTCACAATGCAAAGGCTGACAAACTGAGGCCATCCAGTCTGGTGACAGTAGCCTGCACTCAGCCCAGGTCATGCTCAGACAACACAGCTATGCCAGCTTGGGCAAGGTCCTTCTCTAATGCCAGCAAGGGTATCCTCTGAAGTCAAAGGCTCCATAGACACTAGCTGAAACACTTGTTTAGACAAACACCAAGCCTGTCTTCAAAACTGTTTATCACACACCTTTGTCTGGATTTTATCTTATGTAGCAGAAGATAACAAAAGTAATTTGCACCATGCTTGCCTATGAGCACAGTGAGTGGACAGAAGCTGAATTCAGGCACTCTGTGGGTGCTTGCTCCCCAGAGATGTGAACCTCTCCCATGGCACACTGCTCTGGCTCCCACACTGCAGACAGGCATGGGTTTGTCTCTGGGCTGCCTCAGCTGAGTGATGCTCCTTCTGAAGCCTTTTGAAAAAGCCTTAAGAATGTCTAGTTAAGACAAAGGCAAAGCAGAGATTAAAAAAATAGTCACTCTGACTCTGGCAACACAAGTGCAGATAGGACAGTGCCAGAAGGAGCCTTATAAATCCAGTGCTGAACTCTGGACTCTTCCAGTCACTTGCATCTTCCTCTGCCCTGAGCAACAGATACTTTTGACACTTGCAATTCTTCTGATACAGTCCATCAATCTATTTTTGTCTCCCTTTTTCTCTTGCAAGATGCCTGAGAGATTTGGCCAAGTTAACTTGCCAAGGCCTAAACATCTCACTGTGGCCCAGCTGCCTGTGCGTGGCACGAAACCAGGGTGTGCTTGTTGCATCCCCAGCACCTGCGGCCGCTCCTCTGTGGCACCTGGTCGTGTGCAGCACAGCGGGATCCGGCCCGCTCTGCTGGAGCTGTGAGCAGGACGGTGTCTCTATGAAAATGCACTAATTGCATCTTTAGGTTGAGGTAGTGAAGAGGATATTTTGCCCACCTGTGATGTGAACTATACTGTTCTGTCAGTCTAAAAGTCAAGATTACAATAAGCTCAGGTGTTAACTCTGATGCTTGATCTAGTCTTTCATCCCTAGACAGCGGATTTCTTTTTAAAATCTAAGGAAAAAAAACACCCTTATTACCATAAATCAATTTTCAGGAGCACTTGGTGGATACATGTGTGCCTAGTTGTATCTGGCAAGCACAGATTTCCTTCCTAAAAGACAGAAGCAAAGAATTGAACTGGTAGTACTCTCAATAAACCTAATTTCTGCTGGTTGAATACAAAATACCACCACAAGATCTACTGGCTGCTTTACTGGAAAACTGAGACTGGAGCAGGGGGAACTACGATGGAAAACACTACTTGGGCAAACCCTACTCTAAGCCCTGTGGCTAGCTGTGAAGACAGAAGACCACTCTCACTGCAAGTTGCATTGCTTATCTGGTGGCCCATCATGTTGCCATCACTGAGCATGTGTTCTCAGACATAGGATGGAAAAGTGGCAGATACTGAGGAAGAAGGTGGATTTACAGGGTTTCAGACCTGGCACAGAGAGAGCTGTGCCCTTACACACATACTGACAGACTGAGGCAGCAGCTACGTGTTCCAAAAGTGTCACACTGCTCACCACATGCCAGCTGCAGTTCCCACAGGGTACACAACGGCCACAACTGGGATTTTGACTGTACATAGTGGCTGGAAAGGGAGGAGGGACAGAGGGCAGCAGAAGGGGAGCATGCTGGCTCAGGTGCACTGCAACAGCACGATATTGTAGCTCCTCTCAGAAGGGAAGCGTCCAGGCCCATTGGTGCCTCAGCATGAGTCTTGTCACTCTGTGGCAGAGGAAACCAAGGAAGCTTTCGGGGAGCCCTTTTTCCTTCTAGTTGTTCCAAACCCAGGTCCAGAACAGCAATGGTGAAGAGACAGCCATCCTGAATTCAGAGTCTGGTTGACACAGAGAGAAGACTGCGTGCTGGCTACCAGCGATGGGACATGGGCCCTTTCACCCTGAGGTGACAGGTCATATTTCCAGCTCTGGCTCAGGTCACTGCTGACCAAAAGCCATTATTACTTGATGGCTATTGAGTGCCATGTACGAGATGAGGTGGTGGCATTGGTTCAGCTCCCCACAAACAGGTTCACACCATGCTGATTTCCATCACCTTTCACACATTATTTGACACTAATTAGCACTGAGGCTGGAAGGTTAAAACAGACACTATGAACAAAAGACTGTAGGAACCCATTTTGTAGCTGAAATAATCATTTTGCAGAACAAAGAGGAATGGGGATCTCTGACAAATGTGAGCTTGGCTCTGTCTTGCCCAAGGAGGCCCTTTCTGGTTGCTTTACCCCAGAAGGTAAACTCAGCACTGAGCTCTGCAGTCTTTACCACCACTCTCACTGGACTGGTTTAGCTTTGAGGACTGTCTCATCTTTGCTATTCATGAGCATTACGTTTACTTCAGACAGCTGCTTTGTGCTTCACTCAAAGACATCAGTGTGAGAGTCGCAGAACGCAATGGGGAGTTTACAAGCCAAAAATCACTCCTTCCATGAGTGGGAAAACTGCAAGAAATGATGCAGCCCAGCTCAAAGAAGTTCTGACAAAAGCTCTGTGTTTCTTCACGTGCCATAGGAGAGACAAGGAGACATATGTTAGACTGACTTGAGAGAGTTCTCCAAAGCTTTTTGATGATCACCTTTTCCCTTTCCTCCTTCAAAGCCTAATCTTTTAGCTTTCCCAATGTCGTGTGTACAGGACAAGTCTTAGAGACATGAAAAACCTTCTTAGAATTCTCTCCTTTCATGTATTTTATAATCTTTCTTGTGTCAGGCCTATAAAGGCTGGGACCTGCCACAGCTACAGTCAGAACTGCACCCACTGAGACCCTGGGAATCTCTTTCTAAAGCATCTGTTTCTAGTTTCAAAACATCACAAAATACCAAATAGCATTTTTAGAGAGTAAAAAATCCTCACTGATACAAATTAGATAATATCCTGGAGGATGTTCTTCTAAAGGAGGCTCTACCTTTGGGTAAAAAGGGTGGTAGGATTTCCATAGGAGGTGACTTTTGCTGTCAGAGATAGTCCTAATTACACTGGCTACAACAGCTCAGTGGAAGCAAATAGCCAAAAGTTTATGGTAAATTCATGGTGACGATAAAGTGTGATAAGCTCCAGCTTTGGAGTATGCAGAGAGACAGATGGATAACAGGTCTCCCCTAATTATCAAAACTTTGTATTGGGGGAACTGGAGAGCAAGATAAGGGGCCTACAAGACACATACTGCCTGAGGGCAGACTTCACCACATGAACTAAATGCAAGCAAATCTGCTTGGTCTGAATGAATAACCACAGCTGCTATGTGGCATTCACTCTGCTACATCGCGACTTAGTGGTCCCCTGCACTGCCCCATCTTGCTTGTCACTGCCCTGTGGCCTTCAAAGGCACCTGGAAGACAGATCCCTCTGCAAAGGCGCTGTGTGAAACAGCCTCTGCATGTCAGGGCAGCTCGTGGCCACACAATTCCACTGTGGCAGGTAGAGGATGGCATCGGTGCTGCAAAGAGCATTCCCAAAAGCTTCCACCCACCGTAGGGTAAGGCCATTCACATGGCAGTAATGAAAGCCCTTCTGAACTCACAGTTCAGTAGTTGCTCTCCAAAACTTTCCCCTTTCAACTGAAGATAATATGGGGTATTCTAAAATGCTTGAACACCCACTGACTTATTTATTGTTAAGCATTTTGCACTTGTCTCTCTAGTGTTTGTATTTATGCTTATTTAGCATGCAGGTGTATTCACCTACTCAAATCATTTGATCTGTATCTTATTTCTCTGCTGTTGGGTCCAGGCACTGCTCTTGTTTTGTTGTTTTATAACATGGAAAGAGAAAAATATGTTGCTATACAGGGAGCTCATATCACAGAATGACATTAGCCTACCAACATATAGATCCTGGCTGAGATCGAATAGTAAACATCTTACTCCTGTGCACTGTATTAACATGAGCGACCTTAATTTGCTGCCCTTGGAATAATAAAGTGGATTTGATTAAGAAGTGCTGACTCAGCAATTGGGGATTCGGGGTGGGGGGGAGGTTTACACAAACTTGTGGTGTTGATGGTCCTCTAATCACGTGAGTGAGCTGACATCATCATTACAGAACGCGTTGCTAAGTAGGTCAATCAGGGGAAAGCACATGATCTTTCCTGTGGTATCATTTAAAGCATATGTTAAATTTCTGTAGCTGGGTCTTTAGTTAACCATATTACTGTGACAAATATTTCTTTTTCTAGCATAAGTAATTAGAATTTAATCACTTTAACTGTATCTTAATTACCCCAGATGAATTGGAAGGACATTGAATAGCAAAGATTAAATTGCCTTAATGAACGATTTTTGCGTCAATAGTTTAACCGTGTTAGACCCCCCGCCTCGCACGCAGCCCCTGACCCCTAGGTGGCGCTCGCTCCTCGCCACTGCCGGGGGGGTGGAGGTGCGGGGAGCGCGCAGCTCCGCACCCGCGCAGCTCCGCACCCGCGCAGCTCCGCACTCGCGCCTCGCCGCGCTGCCCCGCCGGACACTGCCAGCCGCTCCGCACCGCACCCCTCCGCACCCGAAGGACACTGCCGGCTGCTCCGCACCCGCGCCTCGCCGCGCTGTCACACCGGACACCGCCGGACGCCCCACACTGCACCGCTCCGCACCTGTGCACCTCCTCACTCGCACTTCGCCGGACTGCCCGGCCACAGAGCGCCAGCCGCTCCGCTCCGCTCCTCATTGCACCTCTCCGCACTCACGCAGCTCCGCACCTGCACCTCGCCGGCCTCTCCCCTCCGCACCCGCGCAGTTTCACACCCGCGCCTCGCCGCGCTGCCTAACTGGAGAACACCAGCCGTTCTGCACCGCCCAGCCGGGGAACCCCGTCCATTCGGCAGGGAAACGCCGCCCGTTCCGCACCGCTCATCTGCACCTGCCCGTTTCCTTCCATGCCTCCTCAGTTCGCTCCGTCGCGCTTCACACAGCCCCGCCCCGCCAGCTCACTGCTGCGCGGGATGAGAGGACTCGCGCGTCTGCGGAGCCCCGTGGGAGCGCCTTCACGCTGCCGCCCGCCCCGAACAGTGCCGTGGTGATTCATTCTCCCGCTCGGGTAAGAGGCTCGGTGTCAGGTAGGGTTACAACGCCCCTTTCTGCTGCCCGCAGCCTGGGGCTCTGCTGCAGCCGCCGAAAATGGAGTTTCTGAGCCGTGGAAGTGACGCGTTCCGTTGCAAAATCTTCACTGGAATACTAAGGATCGTCAGATTTACTTAAAAACCTGTGCAGTTTCTCCGGCGCCTTGCCTAAGGACCTACCCGCCCGTTACTGCCTCTCCTGCTCCAATTTTCAAGTCCTCAGTCATTTCCGACAATATATCCAAATTAGCGAGATACGCCTCAAATTGACGAGACGTGCGACGATGACGACATAAGGAAGTTCCTCCGTTTTGGGGAGCATTAGGGCAGCAGTGTGGCAGCCTTAGACTGTGGGGGAAAGGGAGGTCTGCAGACCCGCGGGAGATCTGCCCGCACGAATTGCACCGAACAACCTGTGGGGAACTTCTTCTCGACAGATCCTGGATGCACATAGCAATGGATGAAGTATTGCTATACCTTGAGAATGTCCATAACCAGAGAGCGGGTTCACTCTAGCAGCTTCTGTAGCGAAGTCGCTAAGGAAGAGGCCGCCGAGACATAATATTTAGCTGCTTCAAGTGGCAGTATTTCTAATGGTCCACCAAAAAGTGCTCACACACACCAATGCCGACGTTACACGGTCTGCAGCAGCTTGCGGATGCTGCTTGCACAGCTGCGGAATGGCAATCCATCGCGTTATAATTGCCATTTGGGCTGCACATAAAACGTTACCACTGAGACTTCCTATCGCCCTAAAATGGGAAAAAATCAAAACTACTGTTGAGCTAATAAATTGTTCCTATAAATTACTCTTTCAGCATCGTAAAACTGACTTCCTCTTAAGCAAAATGGCTCAAGTAAGCTGCATTTCCGCAGAAAGCCAGTAAGCATCAGTCTCTTTTCTGTCAGTATATGATTTATCCAGATGGAATTATATTTGAAATGCAATCAGCATTTATCGATTTGATCACGGAAGCACCTGACATGATGCCATGCTGGGTGCCCGCTCGGTCCTCACAAAAAAACTCGTCGTTGCCTGTAGTCTTCACGTTAAACTCATCAGCACCTCAACAAAAGCCCCTGTGCTTATGATTCACCTCAGATCTGCCTTGAAACGAACTCGTTCCTCTGTGTGCTACACAGAGGACAGGTCAATGCTGCCTGAGGCAGAGCACGAGCTTTGGTTTAGTGCCAGTACCTGCAAACGCCGGTACCGATGCATTCCTGGCCTGTGCACTTCGAGGTAACTTTGGCTCAATCTAGCCATCCCATTCATTCCTGCGGTGTAACGGGCTGGCACCCAGCATCAGCAGCACCACCGGCAGCTCCGTGTACAGCCGCAGCGAGCACCGTGCCCGCTCATTTCTTTCCTGCTCCCGGGGCATTTCGACCTCTCCGGCGTGTGGGCCCCGGCCAGGATCTCACACCGTTACTGCGCGGTGGGGAGCTCCCTTCCCCTCGACCCCAAACCCGTGCGAAAGACCGACTCCAAATCAGGTTCCCTCGAGGGCGCGCCCCCGCTGCCGCTGCCCCCACGGGCAGCCCGAGCCCCTCCGCGGTGAGCGCGGCACAGCCCGACCCGCACCACCGCGGACCTGACTGACTGTTGCCGGTACGCGCCACCGGTGCGGCGGCCGCTCCCCATATGGGAGCCGGCAGCTGCGGGGCGGCTCGGCAAACCCTTGCGGCCTGGCTGCGAGCGGCCCCGAGCAGCAGCATCCCCGAACCGGGAGGCGCGGCGTGGCCCGGGAGCAGGGCCGCGCCGCTGGTAGCTGTCCACGGTGCTGAAGCCGCGCTGGGCCGCTCCGCCCGCGCTCGCCCCGCGGAGGGAGGTACTGGCGGAGGGGCACGGACCGGTCGGGCCCGCCGGGACACGCTCCGATCCGCGCTGCTCGCCGGACTCGCCGCCGGTTGTGGTGTTGGGTCGGTGAGACCGGCTCCCGCCTGCCGGTGGTCAGTAGATGGCGTCAGAGCCCCCGGGAACCGAAAGGCGGCGTGCGAGGGTCGCGGGCCGCTCGGTAGCCCTGGCTGATGAGAGTGTGGACGCGGCAGGACGAGCCGGCATCGCGACCACAGCCAGGCTGGGCGGCCCCCGCGGCAGCCCCGGCGGTGCCCGCGGGCGGGTACGGCCCCGCTTCATCCGAACTGCGACGAGGGCGGGAGCAGGGCACGGCCTCCTCCCACCCCCCGGCGCCTCCCCGCCCCGCCACGCGGCAGGTAATTAAAACAAACAAACGAAAAAACAAGCAGCGCCGAGCCGTGCCACCGGGCGAGGGCTCCGTGGGGTCGGCCCCGACACGGTGCGGAGGAACGCGTCTCGCTGCTGCCCGGCCCCGCTCCTCCTCCTCCCCTCGGGCAAACATTAACGAAGGGCAAACGCGACTGTGTGCGAGCGGCTGTAAATCAATCCCGCCGCCAAGGACACGGCCGGCAAACAACCGCGGTTCCCAGCGCCCTCCCGGCTGCGCACCGGGCACTGCAGAGGGGCACGATTGTACTGGGGCCGGGCCGGGGGCTGCTCTCTAGCCCTCGGACCTCACCGGCCCGACGCACCTAGCCTCGCGCTCCAGCACTGCGTCGGCCGCCGGGGTTCGGCCGCCGTCACCGCCCACGGCATGTGGAGCGTGGTCCGCACCCGTTCCCGCGGCGTCCAGGGGGACCCACGGGGCGCAGAGGGGCAGCGCCTTTCCCCGGACCCGCGCCGAGCTCGGGCTGCCGGCGGTGAAGCCCCCGGTCGATACTCTCCGCCTCCCTGATGTAAATGCGTTTATGCAAAGTCCCCGACGGATATTAAAGAGTCCCTAATGAGGCAAGCGGGGCTGGGGCGCTACAGGAGCCGGGGCAGCATCGACCTTCCCGGGCTCACACTGGGGCGGTTGACGGTGCCAGGGGTGCAAGCGGCGTCCATTAGATTTCATATTTAAGGTGGAAAACGCTCTGATTACCGTATCGATTTATTTACAGTTAATTTGGCGAGAACTTCTCGCCGGCTTCTCAAGGCTTCTTCTCAGACGGGATTCACGTTGTGTAGGAGAAAGAAAAGGAGGAGAGGAGAAAAAGAGATGCATCTATGAAAAAGAAAAACAGTAAGGACACAGGCAAATACCGAGCAGCTCCGAAAGGATGGGCTAGCTTCCCCGACTCAGCCTCATGTGGGCAAGCGCGGTTCCCCCGCGGCCTTCCGCCGCCCCAGGACAGGTTCGGGAAACCAAATCGAGAAGGGCCCGCTTCGGCCCGAGCTCGCTCAGACGGTGTCCCTCAGCAAGACGGACCCCTTCTGCAGTAGACGCAAAGCAGCCCCTGGGCTTCTTTCTAACCCCCTCGTTCATTCCTCAAACATTTATGTGCCGCGTTTGTTTCTCGGGCTCGCCCTGCCGGCGCGGCGGGCCGCCTATGCGGGGCCAGCAAGCGGCCGTCGGGCAGGTGCGGCTCTAACCACAAACGGCTCGAAGCAGATTATTTTTTTCTGAACAAGACGAATCAGGTTTTGCCCTCTTTATCTCTTTCCCACATAGGAAAATAACCTGAAATAAATTCACCCTGAAATCCCAGGCGGCTGAAAAGGGCGTTGCGTTTTCTTTGAATGGTATTTATTTTTTCCGTATCCCTTCAATGGTTTTCCAAATGTCAGGGGGCGGAGGGGAGGGGGGGAAGGGGAGGTGTGGAGGAAGACTAACGAAGAAACGACCAAATAGATAAATATTCAGTGAGAGAGTGAGAGACAGAGGGGAAGAGACAAAGGAAAAGAGAACAGAGAGGAGAAGGAAGATGGGATGAATAAGATGGAGGCTGGAAGAGGTCAGCTTTGCAATTAGCAGTTCTGCTTACGTTTCAAGAGACAGCCCAGGAAGTGTCAAGACCTCAATCCTGCTTCCACGTAACTACCAATTTTTCCTCTATTTGTCTGAGCTTCTGTAATCTGGGCGGTAGGAAACCCCCAGGGATGGTTGGAAGGGGCAAATACTGAAGATAAAGTGCTGGGCAAGACCGTGAGGCCTAAAATAAGCAGGCTTCATTCCCCTCACCACCTCCTGGCCACTGCCTGCTGGAATCAGAACAGGCAGAAATGAAGGCGGTCAAGGCTCCACTCCAGGTATCTACCTGATAATTCTCTACACAACCGGCACTGACTTATAAATTTGACGTTACAATTAATTGTCACCGTCTGGAATAATTTATGGTGCTTTGAATTGATGTTCCTACATCACTATCAATCGGGGCAGATTTTTACCACTTACTAAGATCATTACATATTTTAAACCTGCACAAAATAAATAGAACCGATGCTGGGTGGATCGCGGCGGATCGCGGACGGGCGCGGGGCGGAGCGCGGCACGGGCCGCCCTCATTGGCTGGGACGCAGCACTATGCAAATGACCACGTGCAGTGGGGCGCAGGTGGGGCAGCGCCGGGCGAAGCCGCGGAGCCCTCGGCAGTGCGGGGCGGGTCGGGACCGGCTGCGGGGGATGCGCGGGCGCCCGGGCGCAGGCGGCCCTGCCCGACAACCCCTCTCACGTCCCCCGCCTCCTTGGGCCGCGAGCCCAGTTTCGCTCCGGGGAGGCCGTTTCTGTAAGGTGCCAGCTTTCGGGTTTCATCGGAAAGGCGGAATAATGAGGCTTTGTCTTCTCTAACGGGATTACCGGGATCCGTTTATGCGAGAGCAGTGCTGGAGTGGCTGGAGGAAGGGGCGGTTTGAGGGTAGAAGCGAACAATGGGTCTCTCCGGACCCTGCAGCTGGGCAGACCGCGGCCGCGCCGCGGGGAGCTGCCGCCTCCCTCCCGGCCGGGCTGGCAGAGCTTCCCGGCCGACAGCGCCAGGGAGGGGATGCCAGCAAACTCCGAAGGGAGGGGTTGTTTCCAATATCGATCTATGCAAATGAGCGGAGATTCAAGTCGACCGAATTGTCGTAAAGGTACGCTCCAAATCGAAGAATATTCGCCTTAGCAATGGTTACGCGGAAGTTGGAAACATAAACTCCATTCTCCTCTCCTAGATAGCACCAGCAAGACGAGGGTTTTCTCTTGATGGGGTGGTTGTGGAGGAAGGGAAGGCGGAAAGGTCATTTTCTGAGAGCTCAGACCTTTGAAACTGACTTCGCAGGAGTGGAAGCCAAAGAGAGCAACGTCCTCCCACTCGCATGTAGCGCAGGGCCAGCTACAGTAGTGGGGAGATCCCGCTACGGGTCCTTCCTAGCACCGCTTTATGCTTCAGAAACGAGGACGCTGGCTGAAATCGGGCAAGGAGCCCGGGGGTGGCTCAGCCAGGTCCCCTGTTGGTTGAGAAGCGGTTCCCAATTCCCACCTCCGTGGTAGTCGAAAACACAAGATTATTTGTGTCTTTGAAAAGAGAAAGACCTGGCCTTTCCCTATTTTTTTTTGTCTGTGAAACGGATCAGTGACCCCGGCTCCAACTCGGATTGACTGTCTCGCGTTCTCCAGGGACAAATTAATGGAGACCTATCACTTAATTAACAAACCCTCACTCACGGAATATTAAACCCAGGCTCTGCACGGAGAGCGCAAGCTGGCAGGTTTGGGGAGGCGGCAGAGGAGAACAGGTACAGAACGGGACGACAGCCTCTCAGCACACAACACCGGAGCCGCATTCGGGAGCACACGGACCCTGTCAACGCCAAGGGGTTTTGGGGCTCTGGAGCAGCGCGGAGACACGATACGGGCTGCGTGTCTAACGCAGAGGCACCCACGGCCTAATAACAATTATAACCATTAAAAAAAAAACCAAACAGCTAACGATTTTAGCGAACAGCATTCTCAGCCACCACTCACACACCGGGCTCGAACCTTTTGTCGGAAATCCCTGCTCTGGCACACCTAACCGAGCCCAAGCGGGACGTGGAGCTACGGCCGGCCCCAGCACAAAGCACCGAGTCCTGCCGGCGGCGCGCTAGCGGGTGCGCAGAGCCCCGGCAGCGGTACCGCCCGGTACGGCGCGGTGCTCACACAGCAGCCGGTTGAAGCATTTCCGCCTCGCCCTGCCCGCGCTGCCCCATTACCGGGCACGCTGGGCGCCGTCCCGCCGGCGACGGGAGAGCCTGTCGGGTGTGGGTCGCTCGGGATAACGAGGAGAGCCGGGCCGCCGCAGTGCGCAGCCCGAACCCCTGCTCGGCTTTGTCTGGCAGCCGAGAGCGTGGGGCGGAGAAGCCGGCCAGTGCCGGTGCGTGGAGCGGGGAGAGGGAGCGGGGAGAGAAGAGAAACGGAGCAGCGGAGCGGAGCGGGGCAGGGGTGGGCTGGGGCTGCTCTTCAGGGGCAGGCAGAGACCGTGGCGGTCTGGCCAGGCCCGGGGCCCCAGCCCCGCCGCCGCCGCCGTGCCCGGACCGCCCCGCAGCGGGCTCACCTGCCAGCCGCAGAGCAGACATCCGCTGAAACTCCGGCTCCTGGAGCCACTTCCACATCCTGCGGAAGGTCTCCCTGCCAGATTTGAGCTTGCTCCAGGGCTTGGGGTTCCTCAGCAGGTCTGAGAGCGTCCCTTGAGAGCGGCACAGCACCCTCTGGGCGAAGATAGCCTGGGGGATGCTGTACCGCTTGAGCTCGGTGGTGATCCTCTGAGCTACTTCTTTGGTATTGATTTCTTCCATTTGCCCTGAATTACTTCCACTGTTGACCTGCGAACCAGTTACAGAAGGGTTTTGCTCCCTGGCAGAGCCCAGGATCTGCCCGTGGCTCTGGGCATTCAAGTGGGCATGGGGGTGGTGTGGGATCCCGTTGATAGGCACCATGCCAGCAGAGGTGGGGGTGAGGTGTTGGTCGCCATGCCTGGCTAACATGGCAGGATGGTGGGCTTCAAATCCGTTAGGGGTGAGCATTTTCTCAGCGGGCATGGTGGCACTGGGGTGAGCGTAGTGGGGCAGCCCTTGCTGGGAGTTGTGGATGCTCCCCAGGCCCGAGCCAGACAATGGAGAGAGGCTTTGCCCCATGCCGGTAACATCCTTGTGGTAGGGGGTATAGAGATTGTTCATAGACGCCAGACCCCTCTCGTCCCGCATGAGCGTGAAGCTGCCACTCACGTTGCCTGGAATCCGCTGATGGGGATGGTGGTGGTGGTGATGGTGGTGGTGGTGGTGAGGGAACTTGTCCGAGACCGTTGAGATGGGAGGTAGCGGCTGCAGAGGGGTTAACGTGGTGTAGGTGCTGCTCATGCTCATGCCGGGGGGTGTCTCGCAGGCCATGGTCATGGTGGGGTGCAGGGGGCCCGTCAGCGCGTGGTCGGGTGGCCGGTGGTGGTGATGGTAATCGCCGCCGTCGAGGATGGACGCCATGCCCATGGAGCGCGGGTGGGCCGGCAGGTGCCCGCCGCGGTGGGCCACCGCGCTCCGGTGGTGGGGGCTGCCGCTCATCAGGTCGGCGGCGGCGGGCACCGGCTCATGGCTCACCCCGTGTAGATCGCCGATGTTCTCCATCGCCAGCTGCGCGTTCATTGTCGGCCGTGCGGGTGGCTGGACCGCACATCTATCTGGTGGGCGGCGGGGCGTCCCGTAGCTCTTCGCGGCGGTCGCGGGCCGGTTCCTGCCGCGGGCCGGCGGCAGCGGGCGGGCGCTGCGGGCTGGTGGCGTTGCTACTGCTGCCGGGCTGCTGGCTTTTCCTTTTCTTTTTTTTTTTTTTTTTTGTAATTTATTTATTTGGTTGGTTTTTTTTCCTGCTGTTGGATGATGCCGTCGAGTCGGTCCTAGGGCCCCCGCTCCCTCAGGCCGGGCTCCGCCGCCGCGGCGGGTGTCTGGCCGCGTCCCTCGCCATCTCTAGCCATTGCTCTCTCTGCGCTCCGCCGTTTGGACACCGCTCGGCTCTGCAGCGGCGCCGCCGGACGCCCGGCGCATGCGCGCCGCTGCCCCGCACCGCCCCCGCACGGGTGTTCCCGCCCCCGTGACGTCACCGCCTCTATTAAGGCGGCGAGCGCCGCGCGGAGCCGCTCAGAGCTGCGGTGCAGCCGCCCGGGCTGCGGTGCTGCCCCCGCCCCTCTCGCCCGCACCCCGCCTCCGCCGCGCGGGCAGCTCCCGGGTGCTGGGGCCGCCCGCCCCGCCCCTTCGGTGACTCCGCGTTTTCCTTGAGCGCGAAGCCTCCTCGGCCTCAGCTCGCCGTGAGCTTCCGGGGATGAGACCGCCCTGCCCCGGAGCTCCCCGGAGTGCCGCGCACCGCCTGCCGTGTTCACCTGCCGTGTCCCCCAGGGAACGGCCCGCACACATTCGCTGGCCCGGGCATCGCTCCTCCGCGCTGTCTAACCGGGAAACTTCCCGTTACCTGGCCTGAGGCTGGGCAGCGGGAGCTCCACGGCGCTGCGTCCTGGGTCCAGCCGGGGTTCCCCCCTGCGCCTCAGCTCTCCACCTCCCCCCCATCCTCCGTCTGTTCCCTCGAGATTCCCCCTGGGTCCAACCAGGCAATGCAAGGGGGAGTGACGTCCTCCCCCGCCCCTCCAGCCCCCGCCGGGGACTTTGAGTGGCCCGGAGGCCGTGCCCGGCGGTGCAAGGCGAGCATATGCCCCGAGGCGCGCAGCAGCCGGACGTGCCGCTGGTTTTCTTTTATTCTTTTTCTCCCAAAAGAAAGAAAAGGAGGAGGAGGGGGGAAAAAAATAAAAAAAGCGCGAGCCCACCCGCCAGCCCCCCTCGTTAGCTAAGGTGCCTTTATGCTGGAAGAAAGGGCAGATGTGTCTATTGTTTGCCCATTAACAATAACGAACCACGCCGGGCAGAATGCAGCGTGTGCGCGGCGCCGAGCGGCGGGAGGGACGGGGCGAGCCTCGCCTCGCCTCGCCTCGCCGCGGGAGAGCCGCTGGGCCGCAGCCGGGACGCACCGGGCCGGAGCGCACAAAGGCCGCCCCGCCTCTCGCTCCGGCCGCCGCCGCTTCCCTCCGCTCCGCCGTCGGGGCCACAGCGGGAGCGTTCGCGCAGCCCGCGGAGTCGCTTGGCCCTGTTCGCCCCGGCGAGGCTCGGGGACAGCAGGCAGGTTCCCCCTCCGCGGTGACACTCATAACGAGCCGGGTGTCCGGCCTCACGTAGAGGGACTCGGCGCTGGCGCACCCGCCGCGGCAAAGCCCCGGCCGGCGGGATGCACAGCGAGGGGGCACCGCCTCGCTCCGCAGCTCACCGCCGTGATCCTTGCAGAGGTCTGTAAGGGGGGGCCGTCACCCTCCCTTCGCCCTGCCAAAAGCTCTTCTCTGCAGGGAGCCAGGAATCCGCTGCCAGCGGGCCACCAGCCCCGCGGGGATCGCAGATGGCAGGAAAGGAGCCTGGAGTCGGTCCTAGAGCAAGAGTCACCCCGGGAGCCAGCAGAAAGCAAACCCTGGGGCTATTTCTCTGGGAGCTCTTGCCCAAGCTGTGCCGCCAAGGCCAGTGGGGGGGGTTCCCTCCGTTCGAGCGGCAGCGGGGACTGGCTGCTGCACGGTTCCGCCAGTCAGCCGGAGCCTTCGCCCCACGCTCTGAGCGCCCCGGATTGCGGCGGCAGCAGGAGTGGGGGTGCGGAGGGGCCTCGGCGAGGAGCCTCGCCGTCGGAGCCTCACCTGGCCTGCTCCTGCCCTCGCCGCCCTCGACACAACACCTGCGGGGCAAAGGTGTTTCGCCCTCTCCCCAACCTGGCCCATCCTACCCACACCCCTGTCCCGCAGCCGCCGGCGGCTGCCCCCCGGGCCGAGAGGGCAGCACCCACTGCCTCTCTGCCTGCCAGGCACCGCGGTCCGTCACGGTTCCCCGTAGGGTGCTCACGCGTGGGAAGCTGCCCGGGACCGGCCGTGTGTGTGACTGTGTGTGCACGGCCCGTGTGTGCACGTGCCTGCGGTCGGTGAGCTCAAACCAGCCCCAGACTCCCGACAGGCTTGCAGGAAACTTTTAAAATCACAACAACTCTGCTAAGCGTGTTGTTTGGAATCGAGTATCATGAGCTTTTTTGGTTTTTTTTTCCTCCTCGGTAAATTCACAATTTCCACAGTCGGTTTATTTATTTCCTGCAATTAATAAACACACACACGCATATTTGTGAGATATCAGCGCTATTGACCGACGTCTCCCAAAGACACCCGTTACTCACCTCCGTTCATTTTGCCTGAGTGCAAGGAGCTCCTCCACGTTTTATTTTTTCGCTGAAAAATATACATCCCTCACAGTTCCTGCCTCTCCTGTCATTCCCCCGTCCCTAAACGCTTCCAAATATCTCAGTATTGCTGTAACGTTAACGTTAATAGTGACTCCACTTCAGAGACAGATGGATAAGGGAAGGTGTTTCTACGAAAGAATTAAAAATAGACTCGAAATCTAATTAATGATCTCAGGAAATGTTCAGGATAAAATAAAAGAAAATTATCGAGAGCATTTCGAAGCCGAAGTGAACGGCCGTGATCGTTTCCCAGGTCAACGAGAGGTGATGTCACAGATCTAATCGAAACGTTGTCAGCTTCTTCATTATCAATATTAGTATACACTGTATAGATTAATTAAAAATATTTAATTTCCACGCGTTTAGCGACTAGTTACCAAAGCTAACATCATGGCGAATATTAGTTACTCCCTCGAGTTTGTAGGAAATTACAGCATCAATTTTTTTCTTTAAAAAAAGACGCATAAATCCAACTCCAAAGAAATCTAAGAGTCCTGAGACACGCTAGCCTTTGACAGGGGGCAATTTCTCTAACCTTGGAGAAGAGTGGCCGTAGATCCGCACTCATCTCCCCCTAGTCCCCCACACCTTTTCTTTCTTTTCTTTTCTTCCCCTCCTCACCCCTCCCCCCCCGCCCCTATTACTCTTTGGGGGGATCCCCACGATGAAGCGGCCCTGGTACAGGAAAGCCGTCGCTGCATAGGATCGCGCAGGAACGGCGATGCTGCCGTTCCCCGACGGCACCCAGGCCCATCACGGCTGCAGGGTGCCCCGTGCCGCCCCAACGGGCTGTCAGAAGCCCGGGGCTGGGAAGGCGAGGATGGCACACCACTCTGCCACCCCGTCTCACGGCCGTCGGGGGTGCCTGGCCATGGGCTCCCCTAAGTAAGGACCTCGACGCGGCTGCCCCGTAGAGCCTTCCGCCCCCCCAGAGAGAGATCATTTCGGTGCGCTAATCAATGCCTGCTTGTGCAGTCAAGTACCATATATTTAACAGAATAATCGTTACCGCCCTTAAGTCTTTATTTGATCAGCAGATACTCGGAGCGGACTTAAACCGCAACTTTGCTTGTTTGAATTGCGTTGCGTGTGTGTGTTTTTTAAATCCGAGATAATGACACCATGAAACGGCCGTAATCTCCCACCTGACGCCAGCAAACAGCGCACGGGCAGCCGGGCCCTCCCGGACTGGGCGGCCCGGCCCGGGGCAGCGATCACAATGCGCTGGAGCGGACCAGACAAGAGGTTGGATTTTTTTTAACTATTTCCTTTAAAATTGTTTACATGTGTTCTATTATTTGTTCTAAATCGCACTGTGTGCTCTGCCGCCGCCCGCGCCCTCCCACCTTGCGCAGCCCTCCGCTCCTTCTGCGCGGTGACAGCTTGCGGCGCCCGGGTCCCCTCGCACTGGGGAACGTGTCAAAGGTGACGCTCGAAGGCTCCCAAAGCCAACAGCTGCCGAGGGGGATTAACTTTTCCAGACTTTCTCCTGTCGAGGTTCTTGGAAACTTGCTTGGCGACAAACACATCTACATCTGTCGGGGGCAGGCAGGGAACAGAGGGACTGCGCCGGCCGGGGCAGGCGGAGGAGGGCCCAGCTTTCAAGGGAAGCTGTGACAGGGCGGGGGTCGGCTGGGGCTCACCGTGGGTGCCCGTCCTGGGGGAGGATGTGCGTGTCCCAGTTGCCCCCGCAGCCCCTGCCCAGGGCCCCGGGCTGCTGCCAGCGGGGAGCCGGTGGCTGCCTGGGCTACAGCGGCGCGGTGGCTGGATTTGCTCTCAGCCGGCCAAGCAGCCTCGCACCAGCCCAGGGCACAGAAGGGCTCCTCTCGTTCCCCACTGAACACCCCCGGGGCTGGGGGCATGGAACGGGACACTGAGGGAGCCTCGCGGGCTGCAGGACGCTGCCCCTACCTCGCCGCCGCGATCCCGCTTGGCCGCGGCGTTCTCCCGCACCCCCCGAGCAAACCACAGCGCTTGTTAATGAAGGAACTTATGGAAGATTGCAAAACACCGTAAATAATTTAGCATTGTATTTCAGGAAAAAAAAAATAGCTTTCTTAAATCATCTCCTCAATATAACTCGCAGACTTACAGTATGGCCCTGGTAAGTCTAAATTTTTAAAGTAGCAATATTCAAAGAGACAGAGATGTCTGTATTAATTATTTATCCGCTGGTGCCTTCCTTCATTTCTAACTTATTATTAATTAGGCGCCTCTGGTCTTTCGCAGAGAGCTCCACAGAGCCAATTGCAGCTTTAAATATGAATTAAAGGCAAATCCAAGCTACTGTAATGCGAAAATTATTCCGTGTCTTCTATGGCAGAGATGAATAGCTGCGCAGATCAATACTGTGAAGCTATGCTCCAAACGACGGGGTTATTGATAGCTTATATTAATGATGTTAATGATGGAAAAAGGAAAACAAGAACCCGACCAACTTATAAACTTTTTATCTGCTGAAACCTCGCAATCAAGCGGGCAGGAGCATGAATTAAGGGGGCTGGAGGTAATAAGGACGTTATTTATGAATCCGGATAAATGACTTCTAATAGTTTGATGCGTTTAAACTCTACCATGCCGTCTCCTCGGAGGCAAATTGGGACCGGCCCGGCGCTGGACCCCTGCCAGGGCGGCACCCCGTCCCCAGGGGAGCGCGTGTGATCCACGCGCAATCCACGCATGACCAGCGCGGTGACGGCCGCGGCAGTCTGCACCCCTACACTTCAAGATCCTACCGGGATACCCCGCAGGATGAGAAGGACTCGCTTCTCGGGGTCCCGGGGTCGAAAGTGCCCTGGCGACGCAGCCAGCCCCGCTGCTCTGCCGGGGCAGAGTTAAGGATAACCAGAACGAGGAGGGAGGGGGGGAAGGGAGCGCGGCCGCGACCTGCCCTCCTTCTTCCTGGGGAGCGCATAAGGCCTGCAGCCGCTGCCCGCGACGTGCCCCGGACCTGCGGGGCCGGGCCGTACTTTGCTGCCCGCAGAGCGTGTTTGTGGGGCCGTATCAGCCGTCGGGGCCTGGGGCAGAGGCGAGTGGGTGGGTAAGTGAGCCTGCCCCGCTGCCCCTCGCCCCACGAACACGGAAAGAGATCCGTCCTTGAGCCCTGCCCTGGCCTCTGATACGGAACAGCCCAGGCTATGCTTTCAGACGGGCACCGGCACGCAGGCACGGTGGAGAGCGACGGCACCTCGGCGGGGCCGCTATGGCGGGAAAGGCGCGGGCAGCACGTGATCCCGGGTTAGCCGGGCGAGCAGGGCACACTGCCGTCGGGCAGGGACCCGAGGACAGAGGCCACTGGGCAGGGCACACTGCATTCACCCCGGCTTTCTGCACTGAGGTCTGCACCACTTACATGTATAAGACAATATAGTTCCTCACCTTCCTGGTTTTTTTTTTCACCTTCCCCTCCCCCGTTCCCGACGCCAGACCAGGGCTCCATGAGCTGTTCCCCTCTGCCATGAATTTGTACCACGCGTTTTTCCGTACAATGCTCTCCTGTGGCTATCAACGCGTTTTAGAAAACTCTTTGTCTAGATGCTGTCTCTGATATGCTCTGTCCAGTTAATATATTTTTTCCCCTTGCTTTAAAAAGCTGTCTTTCAAAAATATTTTTTAAAAATCAGTAATTATTATTTAAAAATCCATCTTTCGCCAAGAGAAAGTTGTGCTTGTTTCCGAAAACAATTCACAGCAGATAGTGTAGATATCACTTAATTCCTGCAGAAATCAATGTGAAAATTAGATTTATTGGCTACTTACATTGTTAAAAATGACAAAGTGCTGCCTTTTATTTTCATAAACCCACAGAAGACCGAAAATCATTTAATAAAGAATCCACCTAGTTTAATTTCACTGTAGGACTCTTGCATCGAAACCAATTCTTCGAGCCTCTTCCTCATAACATTACCTTCCATTCTAGGAAGGACAAAAATAATATTCTAAAACAGAGTTAAAACAGTAGCATTTGTTTGATGACTGAAAAACCTTTCACGCCGTTAACTGGAAGGGATCGTGTAAATGAAAGAGGATCATCTGCTTCAAATCGTTTGGAATCCCCCATTAACCCCAAAGGTTTGTGAAGTTCTTTTTGTTGTTTTTTTTTTGGTTTTTTTTTTTTTGTGGTTTTTATTTTGTTTGGTTATATACATATATTTAAGCAAAATGACCCCTTTAAAAAAATATTTAGTATATTTAAAAAAAGAGATAAAAAAGAACAGGAGGACAGCCTGGCTTTCCAGCGCCTCCGGAGCGGGCAACAGCAGGCGTGCGGCGGCCGAGGCGGGGCCGTTCCTCCTCCCGGTACTTGTTGGGTTTTGCTGCGAGGGAAGGTAACGGGCAGGCAAGGGCGACCGCGCAGTCCGTCCGTCCGCGGGCAGCCTCCGCACGCCGCGGGCCCGGTCCTCTGCGCCCCGTCGGGCCCGGCCGAGCGTGGGATGCGCTGCCTTCTCGTCCGCGGAGTTCCTGTCTGCCTTTCGTAGGGGAAGTGCGGGGAGGAGGCGCTCCCGGCACCGCCGACGGGCCTCTCGGCAGCGGCCCCGGCCAGGAGACGCCCGGGGCCCGCAGGGCTCGGGCAGCACCCGCTCTGCGGCCGCGCAACGGAGCACCTCTCTGCTCCTAACGCTGCCGGGATTTCGGATTTCCGTCCCGACCGGAGCGAGAGTCGATAAAATTCTCCGTATCAAATGAGCAATCATTTGTTGTGGTTACGTGTTGGGTAATGAAAGATGTTAGCAGGATCAATAAAAATGAAAACACTTTTACTTACATCTTGAATTACTGTTTTAAGGGGTGAGCTGTGGTGATGCAACAAACCAGAGAAAGATCTACAACCATCAAATGTCTTCAAATGAAATAAAAACGAACGCGTGTCACCCCGGGCTCACCTCCTGCTCCCCTCCCGCAAGCTCCCCCCGCTCCCACCCCCCGGCGAAAGCTGCGCACCTCGGCAGGTCAGGGCCCAGCGCCGGCCCCGTTCGGCCACCTCATCCTTCCGCTTCGGTTTGTTACTACTTGGAAAGGAAAACTCTGCTATCTTCGGGGGTGTCTGAAGGCCAAATAACAGGTCGCAGCCCGAGGCAAACGGGAATTTTAGAGACGAGGAGCCAGTCAGCTCCGCAGCATACTAAAAGCTTCCCCTCGGCTGCCCCTAAAGAGTAAAATATCCACATAGCCCCATCATTTATTCCCGCGGCAGGCACACGCTCAGCACCCTCAGCGGCTGGGCTCTACAGCTGCCGAACCTGCGGAGGAACCAGCCCGCAATCGATTCCCCCGACCGGCCATAGCCGTGCTACCTCTCTTCATCCGAACCGAAATAAAAGCGGGGCCCTCATTAGCAGCAAATCATCGAGATCGATTTCGGGGACATTCACAGTGAATTTATCAAGGAGTAGCCCCAAACATGGAGGCTGGCGGAGCTCAGGGACCGCTCTCGCCTCGGACACGCCGGCGGGCTGCGCGGCGGCGGAGAGGGAGCGGAGAGTGACACGAGGCTGGGGGGGCAGACGGCAAACCAGCCGGCTCCGCGCGGCCCCCCGCCAGGCAGCGACCGCCGCTCCGCGGGCGCGGAGGCGCCGGACGTGGCTCCCCCCCGGCCCGCCCCTCCTGGCCCCGCCTGCGCGCCCTCCACTCCGCCGGCGCGGAGAAGGCTGCG
>WBNH01001444.1:103631-238503 GCA_013401255.1 Urocolius indicus
ACCCCGCCGTCCGCCGCACGCCGCCGGGACGGGCATCCGCTGCGGGGTCGCCTCCCCGATTTGCCCCCCTAGGAGGAGAATAATAATTAAAAAAAAAAAAATCTATCTGCATAATTTCAAATGGGAACGAGAAGAAGAAAAAGAAGAAGAAAAAAAAGCAATCGCTGCGGCTGCCACACCAGTCCCGTTAAAAAAATAAAGCACCAAACCCTCAGAAGGTGTAGGAGAGATCTTTTATTGGACCAACTTAAATGCAAGAATTTACAGCCAGAATTACATGCTCTTCATCAGCCCAATATGCACCAGAGGCAGAGGCATAAGCAGCAATTTGTGTATTCCCTGGGTCTGCAGGAGCTCAGATGGTTTTGGTGGAGGACAGGGGTGGGAGAGCGGGCAGACCCTCTTTCCTTCTCAAAAAGCCTCAGTTCGTGGCTCAGGTAAAAATAAAAATAGAAAAAAAAAAAGAAAAAAGACGGCACAACCAAAAAAAATCTCTCCAGCGCCTCATTTTGCTCCATCTTTAAGTCCAATCCAGGATCAATTCTCTCCCTTCCATCCCCAGTCATAAACAAACAGCTTCCAGCTAAATCTTTTAAAGGTTAAAAGGAACAAAACCAGAAATAATAATCAAGAGTGTTTTTTCTTCTCCTTCTGCTTGTTGGACAGCTTTTTTTGGTCAGTCTAGCCTTGCATTTAGGGATGCTACTTGCATTTGAATAGCTGCCTGGCTGGTTATGGATCGGGAGGCTATGAGAGGAATCAGTATGCAAATTGTTTCAGTTACAATCGAAGGGTTCGATCTGGAGAAGGTGCCTGAGCGGAAGTCGCTGTCAGCCAGCGGTGCATTAGGCTGCCATTGCCTCCACCGTCTGGGCCTGCTCTCCCTTTCCCTCACCCTTTTTTATGCTTGTGTACAGGTTTCTCTGGTGGTAATTAAAACATACACACAAATCAGGGGCTGCTGCATATCACGTTGGTGCCTTTTGCAGGCTGTGGGCACGGGGAAGGGGGGAGCGGAGAGAATATATCGCCGTGCTGCTGGGGTTATTATTATGCAGCAAGGGTGAGGCGATCAGTGAAATAAAACATTTATAAATGGTTTCGTGCTTACAGTAGGAGAGGTGGGCCGGGGGGGCCGCCTGGGCGCTGATCACACAGTGCAGGCTGCAAATCGATAACCCTTTCCTTGTAATCCCAGTAATTGTGGGAATCACAGCTCTCTGTTAAAGGTACAGCGGGCTGCAACGGGGGCCATGGGGGCTGCGCTCGGCGGCTGGGCGGCATGGCCCCTGCCCCTGAAGGGCTCACCCTGGCCTCCCCAGCTCTGTCTGGGAGTAAGCTGGCGGGGCTGAGAGTAGGCAGCAGAAGCAGGCTCCAGCCTCACCGGGAGCCATTTGCACACTCGCCTTCGCAGTTGCAGTAAGGTCCCTCCTGTCACCTGTGGCATCCACTCCCCTCCCCCACCTCCCCATCCCGGGCAGGACACATCCAGCACCACAGCGTGAGGTGTGTGGAGGGAAAGAGAGCAGCCCCCGCCGGCGCAGGGCGCAGGCAAGGCAAAGCACCGGCACAGCTCCCTTGCTCAGGGTCCCTGTGCCTGCCCCATGTCACCGTGAAGCCCCTACAGCTCGGCCCAGCTCCTTGCCTTTCCAGGCTCTGGCACTGCCAGGAGCAGCGGGAGGCCTCAACCACTCCGTACCCATCATGTCTCCATGGATTTTGTGATGCTTTGTTGTGTGGCAGTGGGATAGGAAGGGTGGTGAGGTGCTGGGGTCAGGCTTGGTGATGGCTGTCCCTGGCCACTGAGTGGCCACTGGTGCCCCAATGTGGCACCTCACGCCCACCGCTGCCTGCTGCCCTGTCTGCCCCGGGTGTGTGGCTGCATGTCCGTCCTGCCGGGCAGCCTCGAGGGTGGCCGGTGCAGGGAGTGCGTGGACAGGAGTGCCGGGGGGCGTGGGGCCCTGCTCCTGCCCTCTCCCTGCCGCTGACCATCTGTCATTCAATTAGGGCTGGGAGGCAGCTGAGGGGCTGGGGGGAGTGGGGCTGGGGGTCAGCGACCCCGCACACAACGGCCTGCTGCCTTGCAGACGAGAAGAAGTTCAAATGTTAAATGCTCTCCGGCCCCAGCTCATCCAGGGCACTCGCCTTTAGAGGCAGTGGAGGGGTGAAGGGCATCAGTCATTAGCACTTAGATTTCAGCTGTGAGGCTGACCCTGCCTTCTGCTGAGGGATTTCAGCCTGAAAAGCCTTAACCCTTCCAGGACAGCCCCCACCCTTCCCTGCCCTGTGCGGGCAGCCCCAGGCTGGTGATGAGTGGCCAGGCTGCTACCCACAGCTTATGTGACAGCCTGGGGCTGGCCCCTGGGCAAGTTGGTTTGGGGTAAAGGAAGGATTCCTGCAGCCCTGACCCTCTGCCTGTCTCCCCTGACCCCACAGAAGGAGTAAGCCAGGGCAACAAGACTTGGTGCCAACAGGGAGCCAGGCCGTGAGCCCATGATGGAGGCGGCACACACGCTTTGCCCACCCACAGCTGCATCTCCTGCAGGGCGCCTGACACCCCCTCCCCTTCTTACAAACAGACCAGAACAAATTGATGAATTGAGCTTTCACTATGCTAATTTGGACATTATAAATATTTAACTATCAGCCTTTGCAGCCAGCCAGAGAGGGGTCCTCTTTCCTCTACATGCCACTTAAACTAAAGTAAATGTTTGCCCCAGAAGTGTCTGGGGCAACCTGAGCATCCCATTCCATGCCCTTTCCTTCCTCAGGGAATCTGAGTGGGCCCAAAAGGAGAGTCTTGTCATGTTTGACTCATTTTTGAGAGCCTCCCTGATGGCCTGCTCGATTTGAGTGTGCTAGGAAGCTAAGTTGAGGTGGAGATGCAGCACTGCTCTGGCTAGGAGGATGCTAAACATAGTATCGCAATTCAGACATGACCTTTGTCCAAATCATCCAACACCAGGACTGTTCTGCCTGGAGCAAATTTCACATATATTCAGAAAGGGAGAGATTCCTGACTTGGGTTCAAGGCAATGAAGAATGAGTTTCCACTCTTGTTCAATAAGAACCGGCTCCTCTGTCTCATGCAGGCCCAAATAGGTTTGCCATTCAAGTCGGACAGTACCTAGCAAGAGAACCCCATGGCCTGCATTTTGAGGACAGATTATGTACCCCTCATGACATGGGCATTTGGTAAATCTGATAAATTTTTCTTGTCTGATATACTTACCATGTGCTGCTGAAGGGGAGCTGTTTTCTCTTCCAATATGGTAGCACTTCACAAGAATTTGTTAATGATTGCAGAGCTTTGCTTTTTCTGAAGGGCTTGAACAGCTGTTCAATACTCACGACCGTAACAGTTTTACAAGGCATTCACCTTAGATGCTGTGGAAGAAAAAGAAAACGTCACTCAGAGGGGCCTGTGGGGCTTCAAACAGCTCAGCTGGGTCTTGGTCCGGCAGCTTTAAAGCATTTGTGCAGCAACTGCGCCACTCACCCGAAGCAGCAGGCCTTGGGAAGATGCCTTTCTGTTTTTGAGCTCTGTTAATTTGTTAAGGAGAAGCTGATGTTCTTACTAATTCTGACTTTATTTCTCACCTGCTAGCAAAAAGTGTTCTCTAAGGAAGAGTGCTGAGTGCCACTGCACAGCCAGGGCTCGCACCCCTGTGCAACCACTCCCTGCCCAAGTGCAGGGTATAAGATGAAGGTTCCTATCGTGCTAGGAGTGTCATGGAAATATGGGAATAACTGTGGGTTGTCATAACCTGAGCATGCACAGGGACTTGATCAATCAATCAATCCGAAGTTAAAATACACACAAGAACAGGAAATGATATCTTGGAATGATCCTGTGACTTCTGTCCTACTCTCACCCCCCGGTTACTTTGAAATGCAAGGGATGTTGGTGTATTTTTCTGCTTTCTTGCTCTTCCTTGCCCTGGACAAGCTGGCAGGAGCTTGGTAAGGTGCTGAAGGAAGGGAGGATCCCTCTCAGGAGACTGTGCTGATCTCAGACTTCCAAAGGATGCTGAATGCTGGGCTGGAGATGTGAATCACTGGTTACTTTGCTATACGGTCCAATATTGGATTATCAGCAAAAGTTAATCCCAGTCACATGATAGATTTTACATTTGTCATCAAAAATATCTGTTTACCATGACAGACAACACATTGGTCATTAGTTTTGAGACTTCACAGATGATTTGTAGATGTGTGCAAACATAAGCTGGCAGCTAGCTTTTCTGTATTCACTGTCCAAAACCAAACCCTGTCAAATGGCTGCATATCCAGCTTTCCATGCAGGTAGACTTTATTTACTTTAAAGACTACTGGTTTTTTTTTAAGATAAATAACAAGGAAATTGTATGGCATCCACCTGTCTTTAGTGATGCTGCCATTTGCAGTCATACTCACAGACACACACAGTAAAGAGATACACTCCTGCAGTTTGCCACAGAAGAAAAGATGCCTTCTGTGGGTGCAGCTGACCTGGCATTTACCACAGCCTCATTTATTCTGGCAGCATGTGGGGGCTGATCTCATGTCGAATCAATGCAAATCGTTGCCCTGGTTTTAGGAGCACTGTGCTGGGTGGGAGGTGGACCAGATTGCTGTTTTGCTTTGTAAAGGTTTCAAATACTGAGTCTTTTTATCCCTTAGTCTCCTCATTTCTGCCATGGGTTCCCTGGATGGAAGTTTTAGGATGATGCTGGAAGGAAAAGTTATGATGCTGATGTGGGGTGTGTGGGGGCTCTAGTAGGTTACAGTACAGCTCCTCTAGCAGGTGACAAAGGGGTGCCCAACCTTCCCCTGTGCCACAGCAAGGTAGTTGAAGTCATGAGAATGAGGTGTCCTGGTAGGAACTACTAATTGCAGGTGTTTTACGATTCGCACTGGATTTCCTGATAGAGATGCTAAGCTGCGTGAAAACATGGATTGCCACAGAGCATTTATAAACAGAAATTTATAAACATAATGTCCAATACCCATTTGTGGACACCTCAAGCTATTCCATGAGCTGCCATGGCTCCGTGGCCCCCAGGCTGAGCCCAATTTTCTCTGCCAGCCAGCAGCACTGCTGCGGCACCCTGGCACCAGGAAGAAGGCAGGGGCACCGGTGCTTCTCACTTCAGCCTTGAATCTAAGTGTCTTTTAAAGTGCGGAGATCCTATAAATCCTTCCACATCTGGGATTGCTTGTAATGGCCAGTGTCAGGAGTTTACAGAGGAGCTTTCCTAAGATCTAGAGCCCAGAATCAATAGCAGCTGCAATTCCAGGCAGGGGGATAGCCTGAATCCCAATTTGATTCTCAGGTGTTTTTGATTTTATTGCCAGCAAAAAAATTATTGTTGTTAAGCAATTCTGCTGGTCTGCTTGTGCCTTTTGAAGTTGCCTTTATTTCTTTGAGCTCAGATTCTTTGAGATCCTCTTGCTGCTCCATCCCCAAACCCGCATGTATCTAATAAACCTGACAGCTTCCCTGCAGATGTCTCCATCTTCTCCATTTACTTCTTTATGAGGAGACAGACTTCACTGGAGTGTGTATCTTAGTTTTTGGGGCCAATGGAGGCTCTTCAGAGAGCTCCCAGAGGCCCAACTCATCTGCTCCAGCTGTGGAGGAGCAAGTGGACATTGTCCAGCAAAGCAGGGTTTGAAATGCCCAGCAGCTCATGCTCCCTTCATTTTCCATTCTCCTGCTTGCCCTTGCACAGTGCATCGCTGTGATGCACAGTGCATCATGTCTCATCTGCTTGGAAGCATGCATGCTGCTCTGGGCTGAATTTTTGGAGGTTTCAGAAACCTCACCTCCCTGTGGGGATGTCCCCTCACCTCATCATTAACATTGCTCCTTTTTCTGTCTGTGCAGAGTGCTGCTAGGGTGCACCAGGAAAATGGGGCATGGCAAAAAGAGCTCTATTGTGCAGCCTGGCTTTGGCCTGAGTCACAGTGTCCTGTCCAGGAAAGCTGTCTGGACTCTGCCCTCTCTGTGAGGCCCTTCCTCTGGATCTGTACTAAACCACAGGCAAGCAGGGAGAGACTCCCTTGGCCATCCCACTTTGTTCTGAAGTGCCTACATCTGAATTCCTTGTGAGTGGAAGAGAGAAACATGGAGGTGATGGGCAGCATCTGTAATAGGAAATTGCTGTCTGCAGATGTGTGTGTGAAGGAAAGCCTGTGTCAGACAATGGTATCAAGGGATAAATTCCACAAGTGAGTGAATCCATCTGAGTGTAAGACACAGGTTCTGTATTTTCCTCAAGAAGGAGCTGAACAGATCCAAGGACGTCAATCCACTTTATGAATAAAAAGGTTTCCCTAGTGTTTCCCATGCTTACTCAGTAGGAAGGAAGACAACAGGCAAATAAACAGATGTTTGGCTCATCTTGGACCAGGTGTTGAATCTTTACTCCTTTTGCACTTAGGTGGAGCTATGCTAGGAGTTTTACTTGAATAAGAAGCTTGATTATAATCTTCTTTTGAATGTGATCCAGTCCAAGCGGAAACACCTTCTGGAAAATGCAGCCTTCTCTCCTGGCTTGCTGTGCAGATGGGTGGTGAGCAGTGGGAGATGCTCCAGCACTTTTAGGGAGAAGCTTTGCCCATTGAATACAGGGGAAAGCAGGTTGCCTTCACCTCTAAGAACAGAAATTTATCCTGCTTTTGCTCTGAAGAAATGGAAATTTGATTACTCCTCCTAATCTTCTTCTGCACACCTGGTGTTGCAGGGACCAGTGACAACCTGGCCCTGATAAAGACTTCAAGAGTGGACCTATTATCTGTATCCCAGAAACACTCAAATCATGTGGGAACAGTTAAAGGCAAGAAAATATATAACAGGTCATCTGTCTTTCAACTATAGTCAGCTTGGAGGTGGAAACAGATTGACGCAGGGGGTGCAGCCCTTGCACTGGAGCCCGCGAACACTGCTCAGCAGAGCTGTGGCGGGCATGGCACACAGGCTGTGCTTCCCGGGAAAGCTGCTGCTCTGCAGGGCTGTTGGCCACCAGCTTTGGAGAGCACTGAAGTTGCTTTCTGTTGAGCTTGGCCCGACAAGATAGTGAGTCCTAAGGCTGTGTTTGGTTCTATGTCTTGTAGGCATGTGGGATGACATGAACTCTTCTTGATCCAGCAGCCTCTGCAGCCCCTGGTGCTGTACTGAGGCCAGTGGATGCGGGCGGAGGCAGGGAGCTGGCAGGTGCCTACATGCAAGGGCTCTCGGGCATGTCTGGAAACACAGAGCCTCCCTGCCACCTGGCCCTTATGCTGCAGAAAGCATTGCCCCGGGAAGGCAGGGGGATGCTGGTAAGGTGCAAGCCTTCATCTCTACACTGCTCTCTGGGTATTTGCTCGCACACAGTATCATTGTGGGCAGGGTGTAACCCTTGGCCTCCTGTGCAGACAGTTGCATGAAAACAATTAATCTTTTGGAAAGGAGCAAATGGAAACATTAGTGCCTCGACCCCTAACACAGGTGTGTGTCACTGCCCAGCGCAAATGCTTGTGTGTGCAGGGAGCTTTTGCTGACTGCTAGCTTTTGGAGGCTTGTGGATCTGTAAGGAAAGGCAGAGAAGGCTGGATAAATGGATATAGGAAAGCAGAGAAGCATTGCATTTTTCCTAGGAAAACACAGGGGCAGGAGCCCAGGGAACGCCAGGGAGCCCTGCTGGGTGCAGACTGGTCCAGGGGCTGGGAGAGGCAGGCAGCAAACAGCCCTTGCTCTGATTCCTGCTGTGGAAAAGGCAGCATAACATGGTTGTTTGTTCGTGGTAGATAACTTGGAAGCCATCTAACAAATACCCCAGCTTCACCTATTTCTTATCCCAGGGGGAATCAACCATCTGCAGTTTTGCTAGCTGTGCTGGACAGGAAGAGATAGTTCATTAGCAATTTATACGTTTGGTTTGCCTCCTAAAATGGATCCTTCCAGCAGCAGAGATGTGTCATTTCCCTGTTGAGATGCTCCTGCTATTCACAGTAGTGACTCTCAAGCCAATTGTTCTCAGTTTGAGCTGGAGTTACTGGCGTATGTAAATGACGTAAATAAGCTGCAGGAGCAGGGTCACATAACTGTTTTGTTAGGTTCTGCCCCGTCAGTCCTATTTCATGGATTTTGACAGAATATTAATGTGTTTGCATATGTAAATGTGTTAAAGGGATCATCAGCTGAGGGAATACATTAAACTCAGTCGTCCTTCCAAGTTGATTTAATCTGACAGCACCTCCATTAAAAAAATAAAAAGCATCAGTTTTCCCTTTGTGACTTGATGTACAGTAATTAGCTTGTTAGAGCAGGAAACACCTCCTTTCATAATTGATTTTGCACCCCTTTTACTTGGATATCTCTGACAAGCTGTTTCTAGTTCCCCAAGGACACCATCAGTACTTCCCATGTGTTTGGAATTTCATGAATGTGAATAATGAATATGATTTATCCTTCTCACACTCCCATGCGTGGGTAATATATGTAGCTAATTTGTGAACTGGGCCCTGCATCAGAAAGATTGGTGTCAAAGTATTAATAGCGTAGTGACCAACCATGTGCAGGAATTGGGGCACAGCTGAGCAGTGATTTTCTGGCATTAGCAAGATGGAAACAGGTTGTACCACGTGTTTATCCATCGGGGAGGAAAAAAATGGAAGAAGATTTTCTGAATGGTCCTGTGTATCTAAGTTAGCATGCCAAATTGGTTGCTTATTACAGCTGGCACAGTGCCTTAGTGGGCTAATGTGTTAATAATGTGTAATGTTTCTCTTAGGCAACGGCACCACTCTTCATTAGCGCTTCTCAAGCCTTGTCACTGTTGCTTAGCTCGACATTTTGTTTCTGATGTTCAAGTGAGGGTATTTGAAATCAGGATTTCAGATCTGCTAATACATGTCACACACTCTTTAAAAATGGATTTTAAAAAGGCCTCGATAATTTTATGGCTACTAATAACATTTGTAGCTATGTGAGCTAAGCTAATGATAAGAGTAATCAAATTTCATGTTTCACAGCATAAAATGAGCAACTGTAGGGGTCAGGAAGGTATTCACTCCCTGCCCTCTTCCCCTGGGAACCACCATCTTTTCCAGTTGGTTCAGTAGATGAGCAGTGTTTGGGATGTGAAAAAGCACAGTGCTGCAGCAAAGTTCAGGGTCTCACGCTGTACAGAGGAAGGCTCGTTTATAAGCACAGGAATTCTGGTTTTGGTTGTCAAATGGAGTGAAACATTTGAACGATGCATTTCTTTCATACTGATTACCTCCCACGTTGCTATCAAATACACAGGGTTGATCTCCACCTTTTTGTATCTGTTTGCTCAAGCCCCCCTGAACTTGCCTGTGTAAGCCTAATGTTCCTGAGCAGCCCCAGCACAGCCATGTAACTCACATCCTGATTTTTCCAGTCAATGAAGGTGCTCGCTTAGACTGTCCTCACATTTCTGTGTTTTCACTCACAGGGTTAGCAAGCCTGGTTTGAGCATTTCTTCAACATTGCCAGTCACTGTGAGAGGTGGCCGAAGGAGCCTGGAGCCACCGGCAAACACCTTCCTTTGGCAGCTACCACTGCAGGACCACAATGGGGAAAGGAGTTGGTGCTGCTGCTGGTTTGGCAGTGAGGCTGTGGGGTCATTCACAGATGGGTGCAGGTGGGTCGACTTCCCCATGCCCATAGCACAGCTGCAGTGTGCTCCTGGTGTGCCATGGCAAGGGCGTGCCCCTGCTCTTGGTGTGCTGTGTTTGTGGCCAAACTGTGGGTATTGATGGCAGGGCCTGGGTCAGGAGGCTGGATCTGGCAAGGCAGACACCTTTTTAAGCTATGTCTGGTTTTGAGAAAGACTTTCAGTCCCGTGTTTTGCTATATAGTGCCTAGAGCATCTCCTAGTACCCATACTTTTAGTGTGATGTGTTTCCGAAAGCCTTTTAGTGCATTGTGCTAGGGATGTACTGATGAGTCTAAAAGGACTCACTTAACATGAGGTGTAATAAACTAGAAAGGAGATGGGCTGAGTAAAAAAACCCAACAGAGGTGGTCAAACAGCTCTCTGTGTTTTTAATTTAATAAAAGATCTTTTCCATAAAATGTCTTCTTTTCCTTCTAAATGTAGGTATTCATTGAAATTGTGAATAATTTGGAAGGGTTCATCTACATTTAACATGAGATATTTGGATTCCTGAAGTGTAGTGTTGAGAGTTTGGTATTATCTTGCAAAATTAAAAAAGAAAGTTAGAAAGCATCTAAAATAGTTTCAATTTAATTTTTTTTTAATTTTTTTTTGCAGAAGTGCAGCAGACAGGAAGGTGGCAGGGGAGCCCTGGCACAGCAAGGGAGCAGTTCAGGGCAGATGCCACCCTGCAAACTGCTGATGTGGGCTCTGCAGGGCAGCCCAGGTCAGCTAGCTGGCTAATATTATCAAAGAGCATGCAAACAAAAAAGAAAATGTTAATAGAGACAGCCTTGGAGATGATGAAATGAGAGTAGGAGATTGGGAGAGTGTTCCTGAAAACATTTTTGCTCATCACAGTTTGACTGTTAGAGCTGAGCACAAGATAATGTGAGACTGTAATGAGGAGCTAGATCCAGCACAACAAGGGAAGTCCTGGCCAATCCAGGCTTCTCAAGAGTTGCTCCAAAAGCTTGGTGCAGTGCTGGGGACTTACCCCCACAGCCTCTGAATGGGACCAGGCTGTGTCCCTTCCTGTGCACAAAATACCCACATATTGGCAAGTACAGCCTGGTCCTGTCCCATGGGCACATGGCCCTTATGGGAAAGAAACACAGGGTTAAAATCCTATAATTCTGTGTAGAAACAGCATAGAAACTTCTCTGGCTTTGCTTACTTTCACATTGTTGCTTTTGAGCTGGGTTTCCTTGGAGGCTGAAGAGCAGCTGCCCTGTGTGCCCTTGCCCCAGCTTGCATGCAGGGCATAGCTGTCATGTCCACAGGCAGCCAGTGCCTGTCACAGCTCCTCTGTCCCTGCCCACATCCTGCCCCTTCCATGGTGGGTCTGCCAGTGGGGCCCAGGGCTGCCAGTGGAGCCTGCAGCAGACCCAGAGTGATGGGAGACGCTGCGGTGCCCGCTCCTCCCCATATTCCCAGGAGCTAATTCAGCCCCTGGGAAGGGAAAGTGGCCACCAAGAGAGGGCTGAAGCTTGGCTAAGTAGCATCGGGCACCGCCACAAGAGTATCTGTAAGTCCCAGAGTGGGCTGTCGTGAGGAGGGGGCTTCCTGGTATGTCAGGGAACATAATGGGAAAGGCTGGAGCTAAAGACCCTTTAATTGAGGCCTTCAGAATGGTAAGTATAACAGCACATCTCTCTGTTTAGGGGATTTTGCGTATCTCTACCATCAAGGCTACATTTGTCTGTAGGATTAATCACTTTTTGATCCAGAGGGTTTAAGACAGACAGCTTACTAGGAATGTGCTTCATGGCTCTTCCAGGCTGGCAATTAGCTTTGTTTCTTCATATTGTCTTGTTTATTATGCCTTTCTCCATCTCTCTTTTTTTTTTTTTCCTGACCAGCATGTTAATACACTAATTCATTTTTAATCTATTTTTAACTAGGCTTTTAGGAGCTTTTAAACAGAGGATTTTTAGTAAAAGCTCTATGTTGAATACAGAAAGTAAAAAAATTACTGAGCACAGAACAGGTTTGTGTGTAGATAACACTATAAATAAATCCTTGGAGAAACACAAACACATTATTTTGTTCTATTATGGGGCTTTATCTCTAGACTTTCTGAGGTTCCTTGCTTGCTAGAGGGTCACCAAGAACCCAAATTTTACCCATTGTCATTTAACTTTAATGCAGACAGATTTATTTGAGATGTTATCTGTAACTGACATGAAAGAAAAAATAAGTCTGAGGAGCTGTGTGTGTGCACATCCACTCAGTTCCCTTCAGATGCTAACAAGTTATCTCCTGCACCCATGGGCTGCTTTCTCCTGTGTATCCCTGGGTCTGAATAGCAGAGAAAGCTCATGCTCCATTGTCCCGTTTTACAGCCTTTCCTCCCATGCTCCTAGTCCTTTACTGGCTAGCACAGAAGATGAATGATGTCTTGACCTCCTTCTCATGGGTGCTGTTTGAATGGAGGGGACAAGCAGGAAAGTGTCCCTAAGCTCTAGGCCAAAGCTTTCCTTCGAGGCTGTGCTGGGGAGTATCTGTGCTCAGCTCTTGCATTGGGTTGCACACCTATGGGATCTGTGAGTTGCCAGCAAATAACATGACACTTGGCAAAAACTCTCCAGACCTGGCAGCTTGCTTTGTATGTGGAACCAAACGAAATGCATTTGAGTGCTACCTTAGGGCTCAGAGTTTTTCTGTTTCCAGACATGGCTTTTCTCTGAATCTTCTCGGTGACCTTGGTCAAGCACGTTCACTTCTCTGCAGCCATTTCTCCTCAGTAACCTGTGGGAACAACACTGACTGCATTTATACAGCATTTCGGTATGCTCTGAGAACAGGCACAATTTAAGGACTGAGTATTGCTGAGTAGAACAGCACATGGTTGGTGTAACCACAGTGTACCAAGACAAAGCTTATTGGAATATGTGGGAGCTTTGCATTGACTTCAGTTAGCTTTGGATAGGATGCTGAAAGCTGTACATTTTTTGGCCTTCTGACATCCCCAGTGTGAAGTTACTAGCACAGTTAGAGCTGGATGCAGCACAAGCCATGCTTTTCTGTCACAGGCAGTTTGTCTTCCTTTTCCTTGTCTCTTCTTTTAATAAATGTAACCTTTTCTCCTATGGCTCAGGCATTGTGTTGAACCCCATTGACGAACGTTCCCAGGTTTTAAAAATATTCGGTATTAAAGAGATCAGGCCAGATGTGTTCTGCTGCCTTCATCACTCTAGGTTGTGTACTCTGTGTTGAAATGATTATTGTCATCACCGATGAAAGGCAGCTGATGAAAGGCTCTCTCTGCCTCTGATGAGCTATCCATCCGCCCATGCCTAGTGCAGAGTGCACAGGTTTTGTTTTTGAATGATATATTGCTGTGTCAAAGTGGCTTATGTGCTGCTTAAACTTACGCTGGTGAATGATAGAGAGCATGTATTAAACAATCTCACTGCAACGGGAGCTGTATTTTCTCCTCTGCAGTTTTGGAAGCACTGTAGCAAACCCCTCACTGCGAGCCTGGCAGGGGCTCCTGAGTAGGAGCAGGGTGTCTGGCTTCATCTGTGTTCATGCTCTGCTCTTCACACTGGGTATTTTTAAAGAAATGCAACTGGCTACCAACTGTTTTAAGTTTTTCTAGAAGACTGACTGCTCTTTCTGCCCACCCTATTCTGTTGTTGAAGGAAATTGTTTTACACGATGCATTTTTAAATGTTTTGGGTTTGAATGTGTTTCCTCTAAAACCTTTTTCTGTTCTTGGTCACTGTAGCTTTTGCTTTCTTACACATCCCCTTTCTACTCCACTTTATTTCTCTTTTTTTTTTTTTTTTTTTTTCCCAGTCCTATCAAGACTCAGCAGCAATAGCTGAGAGGGGCTAAAAGAAGGGGAAACTGTAATGTTTCCATATTAAGTCTATTGCCACTCTCCCAAACCCTCTCCAAAGGAAGCATTTGATGAGCAAAATGTGTTAAAACCAGCACTTTGTCTGAAAAAATGTTTTGAATGGAATATTCAGCTCTCAAAGCCTTCCACAATTTCACAGTCTTCCAGCGCATCAGGTAAATTCTAGGATTGCTGAGCAGAGCCTGTAACATGAGTAAGACCTTTCCAAACAACTGAGAATACTTACAAAAAATGAGAAATAGACATTTTCTCCGTGTAGTGACACAATCAAATACTTAACCAAAAATAATGTAATGGAGTACTGCAGCCTGGAAAAATAGTTTTCTGACCTTCCGGATTTCCTCTATTAGAGGACTACTGTGGAGTGAGCAAGCTCTATTTCTTACAACAAAGAAATTTAGCAATCTGTGAGGCTATGTCACCTTGCTGGCAGAAACACTGAGCGGCAATAGTGCTGAAAGTCAACACTAATAGCTGACACCAAATTAAACTGCCAGAGTTTGTGTGATGTAGTTCTGTCACCCTTTGACACATTTGATGTGAATTCAGAGGCTTCTGTTGTAAACTCATCAGCAGAGCTCATGATGCATCATCTTTACATATCTGTCCATCCACATTTGTCAGCAACCCGTGCGCCTCAAATGACTCCAGCGATTGGGATATAGATTGCTTTACCTTCACGTATAGTAAATAGAGTGTTTTAACACTTGTGATACCCTCAGCTCTAGCTTTTAAGTGACAAAGTCTTGTTAGCTGCACTTCAGTCTTTCTGTGTCCATGCTGAACATGCTGATTGATGAGAGCTGATTATGGCAGTGGGGTGGCCCATCCCTTCTTAACCTGTGGCTCAAATCATCTCCAGTTTGCCCATGCAGAAGAGCAGCAGGCACACTCCTAAGTGTCTTCATGAAGTGCCTGATTGAAAGGCCACAGCCAATTAGGCTGAGCTGAAACGGACACTTGCAGGATGTCTTTGCCTCTCAATTCCCCCCGCAGTGCCTGCAGAGAGCAGGCACTAAACAAGCACAGAAAGCCCTCACCAATATGCAGCTCACCAGCCTGGGGGCTGATGGTTCATCCCGGGGAGCATGGCAGTGTAGCTATGTCTCCATGGCGCAGTGCTGGGCTGGGGATGGCCCCAGCAAGTGCCAGGGCTCAGATCCTGATGCAGCAAATGGCACTCACAAATGGAAGTCACTCTGCTGAGGCAATGAGAAATATATAATCTCCCTCCCTAAATGACATGACATTTCAAAACACAAACAACTTCCCCCGCTTTTTCACCATGGCAATCTAAAAGGGATTTCTAAGTATTTTTTCTCTAACCACTTGTTGTAATTGTAGTTTTGGATTGATGCATTCTTGTTATCAGCTCCTAATTTTCCTGTTAATTTTGGATTTAGTGAAGTAATGAAAGTAGTTTCCTTCAGATAACAGCAAATCCCTGCTGGGGTGCATGTGAACACTGGAGTTGATGTGATACTCTGAGCAATGCTGAAGAGAGACTCACAGATCTGTGCCATGCTTGTGTCTCCCCTGTGGACCGAAAAGTAAAAGGGCCTGCAGTGTCTGTTTATGTCTCCATAGCAAGTATTTTACATACTTGCTAGTTTCAATAGCATCTTGTTTGCCACATATTGCCTTAGAATATTTAATATTCAAAGTCTTTTTCCCCCCCACTGACTAGCTTTGCTATCAATGTGAATCATTATGGAGAGAAAGCTGTATTTAGTCTCACAGGAGGAACAAACAGAGCAAGAACAATAAATCAGGTTTTTGTTTTATAGGTCTGTTTTAGCATATGGTTTAAAATACTAGCCCCATAAGGTAGGATGCATCAAATCATATTTATTCAAGTGTGAACTGTAACAGAATGGGAATAGAAACATGATGTCCTACAAGAAAAGCCACTTTATTTTTACCCTGTGTCTCCAAATCTTCTGCTTATAAAATGCTGGCGTAGAAACATTGCATAGTGTCCTATGTTCCAATAACCTCTTGCACTCACTAGAATTATCTGGAAAAAATGGTAATAGGAGATGCCCACCTTTGGAGGAAGACTGTGAATCTTGTGCCAGATTGAAGAGTTGGGGAGAGCAATTCTGACTGAATCGGGCAACATATTTTTCTTATAAAGAATTAATGTGTGTCAATACTAAAACTGTCTGACAAAAAGTAGAGACAAAAAAGTTTCCTGGTTTTTAAAAAATCTGCTCTTAAAAAGTCTAAACTGGAAAACTTTGCAAAAAAATCTGAAAAAAAAAAAAAAGGAAGTGCTTTCAAAATATTTCCCAGGAATTTCCATTGCTGCTTTGTGACCCACTGTGTTTGGAAAATGCTAAAGAGTGCCACTCAGCATGTGTGAAGGCAGCAGTTAGGAAGCTGGGTCTCATACCCAGCACATGAGAACTAACTTGATGTCCCAAACATCATACTCTTGTCCTCTAGAAACATCTTTCCATATTATAATTAGCTTTGAGGTCTGAAAGAATTGGATATATATTTGGTTCAGGTAATTCTCTCCCTCCCCAGCACAGAGTGGCTCCTGTACCGCCCTGGTGCAATACCTGGGAGACCATGGAGAACCCCAAGCACCCTCCATCTGTGTGCATCAATGGATCCTTCATCTGTGTGCAGCCTCCAGCACACTGTGTCGTGAGGCATCTGAGGCATCACTCCATGCACAAAGGGGATTGTAATAGAAACCCTGACAGCTCTTAATAATTATGACACTTCTAGACATCTCTGTAATTACTGTACAGAAGCTTGTGGCATGCAAACCATATTAGGGTGCATCTTGTGCCTGACTTCTATCTGTCTGTGTGACAAAGCTCCTGAGGACAGGAAACAATAGCTTCTCTTTGTGCTTTTTAAAACACTGGTTGCTTTCTCAGCAGGTTACAGTTACTAATGGCAGTGGCAACTGGGCTAATTCAATGCTTATTTTGATTCCTAGAATTCCTGTTAACAGACTGTAGAGTCAAGATACCCAGTGCAAGCTTCTTGATGGACTACAGCTTTTTCTGCAGTATCTCAGGGAAGAGAAACATGAAGCCTGCACCTACAGAAACTATTTAAAATGTACCCCACTTGGGCTTTTATGTTAAGTTGTCACTGGGACTGTTTGTCCTCTCTTACATCCTCCTGGTTGGCAACAGGGAAAGATAATTCCTCATCTGAAAAGGGGTTTATTCCACCTTCCTGTAATCGACACTTGCTGAAGTAATAAACAATATGAGACTTATAAGTACATTTTATGGCACTCAGTCAGGTAAAGGTTTAAATTAGATGAGTTAAAATGGATCATAAGATGCAAAGCAGCCATCTCTGATATTATCTGGACTATGGCCAGTACACTACAGCATTCCTGCAACTGCACTGCTTGTATGAGGAATAATTACCTGCAGATAACGATACATGATATGCAGAAATAGAGCAACTAAACAACAGTTCCTTGTCTCTCCTTACATCTCATCTCCAAATGCCAAAACCATTGGTGCAGTGAAGTGTACAACTTGTGAAAAGCAGGTGGAAGTGATGAGGCCCAGAGAGGTGTTTGCCACATAGCCCACAGGTCTCAGCATGGTAGTTTTATCCTGTATTTTCTTCTCCCTGGATGCAGTCTCCAAGTCAAACCGCATTAGCCCAGTAACAGGTGTCACAGTGCTGGGGTCCCACCGACTGCCGAGGTAACCGAATTTACACTGGTGCCCGGTTGGGACCCCTTGGGTTTTTACCTGACAGGTAGAGAGCTTCATAGCCACATCAAAGAAATAGACAAAGTTATTCAAGGAGATTCTCTAGAGAATTAGATATTGCAGCACCCTCTTCTGGCTTTCTGTTTTCCCTGGGCTGAGGCTATCTCTTCCCTTTGAGCCCATTTGGCTCATGCTGGTTTGCTAGTTATGGTTTTGGAGCCGTATCAATCCCCATCCTTCGTACTTTCTATAACCTCATGGCTTTCTAGGAGAACTGCTCCTCAAACTTGCATTTGCCACGCTGAGTCCCTTCACAATTAACCTTTTAGTGAAACCTTTTTAGAGCAAAATCCTTTTTCATTTTTTTTCAGCTGATGATCATGGAAAAAAAACCCCAAAACTGACTTTTCCCATTTCATAGGATTCTGACTGTACTGCTGTGGAAGGAGTTACACCAAAACCTTGAAGTCAGAGGAAGAGATCCTGCATGAGGAGCAGGGACTGCTGCAGTCCCTGTGGCAAACCAAGAGCCACAGGGCCTTGGGGACCCAGACAGTGGGGAGGGCCCCTATCTCCCATGCTGCTTCCCCTCCAATGTCCTTACAGTGAACCCAGAAACAGGCAATTATAACTCATAATGTGGGTGTGCAAAATTCCCTCTAAGAGCTAATTAACTGTAAGACTAATATTTCTGGTTTAGGGTCCACAGATGTCATTATACCATTATAAAATAAACTCTTGAAAAATAATTCACTTTTAAAATAATACATTGCTTTCCTTTTATCCAATAGGTTAAAGTACTTTGTTCCTTGGTACCAGCTCTAAATTTTTCACGTCAGGGTGAAAACCAATTTTTTAATTATAATTTTAATGCATCTGACCATATTTCGTAATGATACATTTTGAACCCAACTTGTAAAGGTGTCAGAAGAAAATATGACTATTCCATAGAAATATCTGAACCATAAGAACACAGTTGAAATAACATAGTGCTTTTAAAAGTGCCAATTATTTATTTTAACTGTGATATTACATCTGTCATTAGCACCCTGTGAAATATTTGATGTGTTATTAGGAAAGTTTAAAATTCACCAATTGCGATGCTCATGGAATTTGCTGCAGGAGCACAAGGTATCAGTTTATGGCTCTCATGAAGTAGCTCGGGTGGCAAAAATCAGCCTTAAATCTATTTTAAGTAGCTTCCCTTGCTTTCCCCCCTTCAGGTGACAGAGCCATCCCCTCCTGCGCTGGACCGCCTCACATCCTTTGCTTTATTCCCTCGGGGCACTGGGCAGGTCAAACACTGTGTAAGCAGAAAGCGGATTATCTTTGCTTTGCAGGCTTAGCAGATGAAGAGCTGGAATCATCACCACGTCCTGCTAGCAGTGAGCCAGGAGAGGGGCTGGAAGGTACAGGAGAAAGGTGCTATCAGCACCCGAGGCAGCAGTGGGGCTGGCTCAGGGGCATGGGTGCCTTGTGGCCTCCCTGGGGCCCACAAAGCAGCTGCTCCCCCAGGTGCTGCTGCTGTGCATTTGTGTGCTCTGAGCCCAGTGAGGTCATGGACCTCCTCCCCAGGCCTTGGCTTCATGGGCTGTAAATGTTAGTGCCAAGATTACATGTGGGCAGAGAACATGGCAGCAGGCTTGGCCATGGCTGAGGACATTTCCAAAGACCATCAAGGTGAGTGGCTCCCCTGCAGCACTGTCCCTGCTGGCATGCACTTCACAGGATTGCAGGCTGCAAGTTGGGTTGCTTATGTGGAGTTGGGAACATTTGGCAAATGTTACCCGTGGTAAACTCTGCTGATTTTTTGAGGCTGCTGCTTCATTTTGTCTGTCTTGGTCTCATTTCCATAGGGTGACCCACATCTCTTCTCACTGTCTCTTTGCAAAAGCTGCAAAACTGTTGTTTTTCTTTTCCATTCTGGCTGCCTGGCTCAAGCTGTGAGGCTTTAGAAAACCCTTTAAGCCTGGCGTACTCACAGCTCAGTGATAGGACTACCACTGCTCTGACAGCAACAGGAGATGAAAGCGAGCATAGTGAGAGAACACGCAGGTAGCACCCAAAAAAAAATGTATGCCTACCAGGAGGACACTGAAGCTGTGAATGAAAATACAGCTTCATCATTCTCCTGAGTACAGAGTCAGTGGGAAAAACTGCTTAGATGCTTGGCAGTCAGACAGAAAAATGAGTGCCTCTTGGAGAGCAAAAGAGTTGAGGACCAGGATGGAGTACAAGAAGGTTTTGATCAGCACAAGCAAAATATCTTTTTCAGGTATGGGAAAAAAGAGGATTGAAGAGGGTATTACAGATTTAGACCTTCCTTTGTTATTTATACCCTGAAACTGAATCTACTTCAACCTTAAGCTAAATCAGAAGTCTCTGGTACTTCACATTTCCTCAATAGTTTCTGTGTGCAGCTCCTCAAGGCTCTTAAAAACATTTCTTTGAAGTAGGACGCAGAGGTAGCACTCACTCAGACCTTTGGCTGGGTGCTGATGCTCACTCAGTGCAAACCACTCATCAACCCTCTTTGGTGACTGCTTTTGGTGAGTCACGCTAGTTACTCAGAATAGCTTATACACCTAATACGCCTAATCAGGGTGCTCTTCCTACCTGTCTCCCTCAAGAGGGTTTGGTGCAGACCTATTTTGATATTTCTGCCTCAGATTTTCCTCTCCACCTTTATACCACTCAGTATACCTCCTTGGTGGATGTGAGCCTTGCAAGCCAGTGCTGTGGGGGCACAGCTGACCAGGAGGCTGACATGTTAATAAAAGCAACAACAGCCTCCAGAAGTGTGATACTTTCTCCTTTTCAGACAAACATCTCTTTCACCATTTATGATGGACCAAAGGTCAAAGATAGCTGCTCTACCACATGGCTCTGCTGAAATTTTATGCCCTGGAATTGCTGTCAAGTTTAATGTTCTCATTTTATATAATGAATTGTTCCAGCAATTGTTCCAGCTCTGCAGCCTGAATGCATTCACCCTGAAGGAGACTGAAATTTTTAGGTGAAATTTCACAAACTGCTCAGACCTTCAGCCAATGGTCTTACATTGGATTAAAAGCTGGGATAAGCAGTACTTGCCTGAAAAACTCAGCACCATACATACCTGGAGAATTCTTTCTGAACCTAGTAGCAAGGTATTTTAGAGGAAACCATCAGAATATTTACCCTTTTGTACAGCTTCATCGACCTTTTCTTACACCCTCTTGTTAGCTTTTCCCTTTACAAGTTTTTGGTATAGATTCTTGGTTATAAGTCTATAGTTCTCTGACACGTTACTGCTGTGTAGAAAGGAAGGTCTTTTTGTTTTACACTTTTAAAATATAAAACCTCAATATGATTCCCTCTTCAGTAGTATTTTTACATAAGCATCGTCCCATTGACAAAACTCTCATTGACTTTGATGGGTACAACACTCACAGTTGAACACATGAAAACATTACTGTGCCTTAAAGGTGACAGTATGATGTTCACACTACCTTCAAATCTGTCATAGCTGGTTGGTTTATCTAAATGCCAAACACTTGTCCCTTATATAAGGAGTCACAAATCAGGGCTGCCTGGAGGCACCTCTGAAACACCTGTGGACAATTTCCAGCACTATCAAAGCAGATCAAGCTGCTGAATTACTCCAGAGATTTTTTGCATGGTTCTTTTTACCATTGCTGTGAACAATCCCAGAAGAGCCCTGCTCTTCACCCTGCTGTGGGAAGCAGCACCCTATCTTGCTACATTTGGAGATCTTGACAGTTGAAGCTGAGCTAAGTCTAAAGGCAAAAGGTGGTGTTGTGATGCTGAAGCAGAGGTGATGAGAAGAAAATACAGAGCCCCAGAGTTGCCTTTGGTCTCTCTGAATATACTTGCATGTCCATGGCTGTGCTGGGGGTCACGGGTTCACCTCTGCGGCACCAAACCTGCTGCAGAGCTGTGCCTAAGCCTGTCTCTGGGGTGTCAAAATAGCTTATGCTGTGCTAGGAAGAGAGGAAGAAAAATGTCTCCGTGACCAGTAAGCCGAAAATCTGTATTATTGTCAAAGAAACAATAGTAGCATCAGCTGCTGCTGCTGCCCAGGAGTGTAGCAGTGTCATTAGCGGTGCAGGGCAGGAATCACTGTGTCCCTTCTCCACAGCCTTGGGAGGCAGCAGCCACAGTGGCTGGGCTCGGGGACTGAGGCATGGGAGAAACCAGGTGGTAGAAGATGCTTTTCCTCCTCCGAAGGACACCATGAACAAACTCATCACTAGCCATTCTGGAAAACACAGAAGGCCATGGTGCTCTGCTGGCTCTTACTTAGCTGGCAATTTGCCTTATGCTTTTTAGAAGACTGTTAGTGACCATATTTCCATGTGGCTCTGTGCTGCTGATTGCTGCTGCTATGCTTCAGACATGTTTGAAATGTCCCTATTTGAATTATGACTTGCAACAGCTGTATTTAAAATCATACACTTCACCTTCGCTTTCCACAATCAATATTGTTAACAGGGATAAAGCTGTGGAGGGATAATAGAAAATATTTACTCATTTCTCTCTGTGCATTCTTTGTCAGCCCTGCATTCCCACATCCCTGGTCTCACCCTCCTGCAAGGGATGCCTCTCACCACTGGATGTGGCGGCAGGGGGAGGTGCTGGTAGCAATGATCTCCAAGCAGCAGGCAGAGGCATTTGCAAAAGATCAGGATTTTCCCCTTATGCTGCTCCTGGCCGTGGGGGTCTCATCTGTTCCCTTACACCTTACAGGAGGGCTTGCCAAAAAGCACCACCAATCTCCCTGTTTCTCTGAGGCCAGGTGAAGGGCAGGGGCTCACTCATGGAGATGTGCTGCTTGTTGGGCTGAGCCTTGCTGTCATCTCCCCTGCCATGTGCCAGGGGATTGCTCTGCCCACTGCTCATCTGGCTGTGCCACGCTGTCTAACTATGCTGTGTAAAGGCCATTGAAGTCCTTCCTTGATATTCTCATAAGGATTTTAAGACCAGACTTATCTGATGTAAACTGATGCAACACTATCAGGTCAATGACATTGCACAGCAGCCAAAGCCTTCACTTGTTAGTTTTTATAATAACACTATAGAACTCTTCCAGTTTTAGGTAACAGATATCTCGATGTCCACCTTGGTGAGAGGCTGATTTACTCCAATAAATATTGACCTGCTGTGATGAAGCATTCTTATTATCAGGATGTATTGGTACAGCACAGATATATTGATAGACTTTCAGCTCAATGTTGTATAAACATCTTACAGTGACATATTTTGAACTTATGCTGACAAGCTTCTGAAAATATTTGCCCTGGTGAGGAAGCTGTGAGCTCACTCAGTTATCTCTGACATGGCAAAGGCTGGGAGGATGACCAAAGATTCATTAGAGTTTTGGGCTGTTATCAGTTGTTTTGCATGTACAAACCCCAGCACAGGTCAGGAGTCTGTTTACAGTGGGGACTTGCTCTTCAATTTTGCTCCATAGATCATCCTTCCTTCTATCGGTTGATAAATAATGAGTTACTGAAGCTTAAAATTCTCATACCAATTTGTCCAGAAATTTGTATTTGCATTTTATAAATCTGATATTTTAATTTTGCTCCTCCTAAGGGCTGTGTGGTGGAGAGAGGGACTCACTCCTCCTGCCCATGAACAGTCTGGTATTTTGGTTCCAAAGCTTGCTGCTACAATATACTTTTCCTCCCTTGGATTTGAAGTAAAATCCATGAAGTTGCAGTGTACGTGCTCTCTGAGATGACAAGCAGAGTGGTATGTAGAGTAAAATATGGGGCCTAAATTGTTTTAAGCATTTTTTTTTTCCTGAGAGCAGAATACATTTATTTTTCTTAAAATGCCTAACTCCCTTACTGAGCAGGAGCACTGTCACAAGAGCCACCAGCCTGGGCAAAGGCGTTGGTGAGAACCGCTGTGTCTGTCTACCCCAGTACACAAGGACATTAAATGTTGGAGGAGGAACGGCCTATCTTTAAATTGCTGTAATGGGCAAATTTTAGCTGGTCATCGGTGAGAGGCAATTCTCTAATCCCAGAAGAACCAGTATCATTTGAGTTGTCAGCAACTGGCAGGCGGAATGGATTGTACCTCTGGCTGTCAGGCCATGCTGCAAGCCTTGCAGTGGACTTTCCTCTGTAACAGCACGTTGGCATGCAGGATCCCCAAACTTTTATAAACTTGTTTGGTTTATCTTGATTAATAAGCTCAAGTATTTGTAAAGCTGAGGCCTGCCATTAAGGAGGCAATAAGCCATAATTTTTAATAAAAGAACTACCTTTTCCAATTGTCTTCAGCTGAAGCAGAGAGTCCCTGTAATGATTTATTGCCTTACTGCCAGGCTCTTGATAAGTGGACACCAAATGGCTCCTCATTACTCAAAAGCTCCTCTGATTTCTTGAACCAAAGTCCTTTCCAAGCTCCACTTAGTCCACTTTCCTTCCGAAGAAAATGAATCAAGGTCTTTCTCTCAGTAGCCTATAAACTATTTTAGCATAAAAAATATCATAAATGAGAAAGGAGAAAATCTTGTTTGCTAAAGGGCTGCTGGATGAACTGGCTCTTGCCCTTTTGATAGCATCTTTGAAATGGAAATGGCCAGCTGCCTGACCTTCTGTTCAATGACCCTTTTTGTACAAAGTCAAATTGCAGCGGCTTCACAGCAGCAATTCACCTATGGACATAAACTAGATTTCAAGGGGGTATGGAAGAGGAGGCTTCTATCTGCAGCTTCTTTAGAATATTTCTTCTCTTTTAATATTTTCTCCACACACACCAAGAATCAAGCTTATAAATTACTGTCCATAAAAGGTATTTAGAATTTTACTTTAGTAGCTTACATCTCTCTACTTTTTTTGCATTATGGATGTAACAAGCCTTCTTCAAAAATCATTAATCAAAAAGATTTAGTATGTGAACAGGGCTATGTGTGATTTTGAAAAAAATTCTATAATCAGTTATTGGATTGTGGCATTAATTATTTAACTCATTTTATTAGAACTCAAAGAAAAAATATAAGCAGGATGAAAGGTCAGCAAAAACAAAAGAAAAGAAGAAATATCAAATTTTAAAATATGATGAGACTTAGATGCCCAAATTAAGGAATTGTCTGCCTATGTGAGATGTCCGAGTGCTGTGAAAACTGGCTTTCCTGTCCAGTTGATGCCCTTGCAGCTTAGTTTGTCCTGTAATGCGATTGCTTTTTAAGAGCAGCTCCTCTTTGTTAAATATATTTGCCAAATTCAAACCTCTTCTTCCAGCTGGAGAAAATCACTCATGTTTTATTATTGTAGCTGAGAAGCTGTCCAAAGAGGTTTCCCAGATATTCATGGAAACATCAGACACAGGGTGCTTGTCAGCAGGAGCCAGGACCGGTGTGAGCCACGGCAGAATTTACCTGGCTAGAAATCCGGTCCTTTGCCTTGCACCGCTATCACGGCAACTCATCCTTTATGTTTTAGCTCCATATCTGTCTCTCTGCCAACTGTCAAACATCATATGGACAAAAAGAAACAGAGGGGGATGTGTTTTTTTAAACAGCACTTTTAGCAGCATTTCAACTTTGTCTGAAATTGTGGCTGGATCATGTAAGCATAAGCAATAACTCATAGCTGTAAAAAAATTAGACCCTTAAGGTAGCTAGTACATTTTCTGATTAAAGAGTGGCTCTGATTGCTGTTTTACAGCTAACAACTGGTATGTTAAAGCTAAAATCTGAGTGTCAGTTCTGTATCAGATCAGCTGAGAAAGACAACTGTGTGCAAGCATATGGTCATTGCAGGAATAAGGCTGATGAAAGCTGAGGGTGTTTGATGGTTTCAGCCTGTCGCTCTTCACTTATGATATTGTAAATGAGGCTAAAACAGTCTAATTCGTGTAACTGGCAGTCAGCAGGGGTGTTTAATTGCAGGAGAGAGGAGGGTTGGCAGCACTGGCAGGTTCTCCCGTGGTTGCTTGATGCGCAGTGGATTGTGCCCAGTGGCAAATTGCCCAGTCGTGTAGCACACACAAAAACAGTTCATAATTACACCATAATTCAATCTGAAGTCTTGTTTCCAATAAATCCCTCATGAAATTAGTATTCTACCTGTTGGCAGCCTAGGCAGCTGCCAGCCATGCCATACCAGGACACAGCATGGGAGGGAACCCATAGCCTGAATGAGTGTCCTTCACTCTTGGCAAGAGCATGGCGGTAGCCTAGGAGAAAGGCCACTGGACAGGACCCTGACGGGCTGCCATTGTGCCCTGTCCTCCTGCTCTTTGCTGATGCGTAGACATGGCTTTCCTGTTTGGGATACACTAATAGCTTGGAAATTTTCTAATTGATAATTACAGTGCAACTTCAAAGGGGAAGGAAAACAAGCAGCAAAATGAGTAGGTAGGGTACAGAGTAAGAGGCGACTCTCCTTCTGTTTCTCCTGGCACAGGTCAAGCCAGGAGAAGTTTCAAAACTCAAGTTCAAAGGAGTATCTCTGCGTTTGCTAAAGTTTTAAGCACATGCTTATGTCTATACCTACACAACAGCACTCTTACATCATGAGGAAACAAAACAAAAATAAATTTTATATAATGTTTCGTAACATCTGTCAAAGGTTTGATCCAAAGAGAGGTTTAGGTGAAATCCAGATTCCTGATTTCAGAATTAGACCCTGGCTGTGTTTTGATTGCTGAAGTGCTTAAACTTCATTTTCAAAATTAAAGTTCAAGTAGCCACAACTTCATGCTGCCAGAAGCTGCTCCAGTACAACCAGCTCAGCAGGTTGTCACTTTCTGGGGTCCAAGAAAGGGATGCTGTTCCATCTGCTGTGCTTTCCTTTGTGACCTCCAGCCTTGCCTGTGCTGTCTGATCTCTTTTTTTTACACAGTTGGAGGAAGAGGTATTGCCTCATTTTTGTAGAGAAACCCCATGGTTAAGGCAGGGGGAGACCTGAGTTTCTCCTCTTCTGCCCGAGAGACTCGTGTAAAGCGGTGTTATGTCTACTGAACTGTACTCTTCTATGGGAAAAGTCTGTGGGGAGTCAGGGAGAGAAATTGCTCTTCACCCCTCCTGTTGAGAAATGCAATTTGGAAGGGTCCCTGGAGGCAGTGAGAGCAGTCATGAGCCTGACCATCTTTCTGAGAGAGTAAGACACTCAGCTAGGAGGCAGGACAGGCCCTGCTGCCCAAGCACTTCATTCAAGGACTGATGTAATTAAAAAAGACACAAGCAAATAGTCATCTCTTGTCAGAAAAGTGTCTTTTCAAGGCTCATATGTGAAGGACTCTAAAACAGCCAAGAAGTATTTCACAGAGGTTTAGAGGAAAATAAAAGTCCCTCTCTGAGCTGAGAACAAGGATGAAATATTTAGACCAAAGGTTAGTGTCCTCCCATATATATAAACCTCCTGGGTCACCGGCTGTTAAGATAAAAATGTTTCCTCTGTAGTAGAGCCCCACTAAGCTGTAGCACCACTGCATTTATGGGAGAAGTAGCACAAGAGAGCAGACGTGTTCCTGAATAGGGTCAAAACACAGAGATACACAGAGAGCAGAGCATGAGCCCAGGCTTGTACACGTGTGCCTGGTGTGGTGCTGGCCATGGGGGTTGGGTAAGCAGGCAACCTACTGTCCTGCCGCAGCCCTGCATGGCCACACATCCCCTCACACTGCAGCCTCACCCATGGGGCTTCCTCCAAGACAGGTGGGAGGAAAATTTTCAATGCACAAAGCCTGTTGCAGCATAGGGCTGGCCCCAGCGTGCAGTGCCTGGGAAGCTGAGGAGTGGTACACCTGTCGTTCCAAACTGAGAAGAATTTTTAGAAAATTTTCCAGAGGAAGAGTGATGTTTTTTACCCTGTTCAAAGCTTGTCCCCATCAGCCCTGTGTGTGACCAGCTCCCAAGGAAATGCTCAGTATCACCCATATGTGACCTATGCGGCTGCGGGGATCCCCAAGGAGAGACCAGCATTCAAGGACAGGCTTGCCAGGAGCTACCAGCCCTTACCTCCAGAGCTACGAACCAAAATGCTTATCCTTCCTTTTCATCCATCTCTACCAGCAAACATAAGGCTAAAACAACCATGCCAGTGCCTTGTTTGAAATGAAAATGGCAGCACTATTTCATCAGGAAAGTCTTTTATCATCTTCCTTTTCACCAGCGGCACCGTGACAGTGAAAATCAGTTAATGCAATCCTCACAAATCAGTGCTAACCTCACAGATGCCGAGAGCCTTTGACAGAGAGCTTCATACCCTGGAGGAAGTTACCTAATTCCTAAAGGTCTTTACAAGTTTGGTACTCCCTGTTGTTTCTGCACAGCAGCAGTGCAGGATTAGGGGCATGACACAGACACCACTGCAGATAGAAGTGCTGTGCTAATACCTCTCTGAAAATCATCTGTTGGCTCTGCTTAAAATCCAGGGCTGGCAGGTTAAGGAACAAGTACTGTTGTACTCAGATTAAATATGTTTATCTCTCAAAAACGAATAATTATGAAATCCCAGATTAATTCAATTATTTTACTTAAAATAGCAAGCTGAATCCTGCAGTGCAGCTTAACCAGACTAATGAGCACAACAGTGAGGAAGAGCAAAGCACTAGCTAGGGGGAAGGAAAAGTGGTTCAGAAACCATGCAAATAAAACACCTACCAGGTTTTATGCCTTGCTCTTATAATCATTGCCTACGCTTTGAAGGACTCTGCAATGCACAGTTGCTTATGCACCCTTATTTTATCCCAAACAGCTGATTGTTTCTGTTTAATGACAGAAGTATCACATAGACCACAGTATATGGATTGAAGATGCTGCTTCTATATTTTACTGCTTGTTGTTATTATTCTTGGGTTGTGAATATTTTAAAGCACATGCCAATTCTTTGCCTCTGAAAATCAATGGAAGTTTGGCCGTTGACTTTAACAGAGCTGGATCAGATCTGGAGGTCTGTATCTCTCACCCCCTTTTTAAATAAGTGGGCATTTTATAGGATAATGGTCGTGGAGCATATTGATTGGCCTCAGCTAGGCTGTACATTGCCCTCACTGGGAAATGTAAAACCTGTAATGGGCTGAACACAATGGGGATGTGACTGACATGTGCCGAGGGCATTTTGGGGCTCAGAGCTGCACTCTGAGTAGGGTGCCGAGCGGTGGGAGGTGTCACGGGGGACACCCAACAGGCCTATCCTGACTGTGCTGCATGGAGCACAAACATCCACAAACCTGCATCTGCTCTGGGGGATGACAATCTCCACACCATGGGCTTTGTGCTGTCAGTAAGGACAGCACACAAGGCTATGCAGTTCTCTATCCATGCTGGGGACACAGTGCCCACACCGGGAGGGACAGTGCACTGCACAAAATGCTGCAGGATGCTGCAAAATGGTGGTGTAAAAAATAGCATAATTTTGTCTTACTGCCTTATTTCTGTACCACTAGCATTTAACATTAGTATTCCTTTTCATTATTAATCTTATTATTATTTATATAATTAGTATTTTTATTTCACTTCAGTTAATAACTCTTTTTATCTCAGCCTATGAGTTTCATGAGCCTTTGAGTGGCTGCATGGTGTTTAGTTACTGTCTGGGGTTAAGTTATGATGATAAGGTAAGTATGGAGAGACCTGTGGGTTTATGCTGAGATGGTATGAGCTCTAGAGCTGTGCTGATAAACATGACAGCCGTATGCCAGCCTCATCACTGCTTTAAATTAGCCCCTGCTTTGGCCAGTGGCTGAGTATCTGTATTTGCTGGTCTGTGCAAAGAACATTCAAATCAGAACCACTGTCTTGGAAAAAAAATCTTTCCAATATAACAACTGATGATGTGAGTCCACGTCAGCGGTAGCCTCTTATTGACCGGTGGGGGTTTTGGATCAGGCCCTCCCCCGTGGTCATTTCCAGAGGTAATTATCCTGATAGCTCCTTCTTTGCCTTCTGTCACGTAGTGAGATTGCTCTGGGGCTGGCCAGGCTACTGTGCTCTCCTGGAAGCCATTTCCCTTCACTGAACTTTGATTGTAAGGAATAGGTTATTGTCCGGGCTTTGAAAAGCGAGCCCTTGCCAGACTGAGGTGCCTGCTCTGCTCAGAGCCAAACCCAAAGCAAAACACAGTTTTCTCCTGACAGCCACGTATGATTGCAATGCAATCTGGGTGTGCGTATGTGTTCATCTGAATATGGGAATACGCTGTGCTGTGTGAGACTCCATGCTGAAAACCATCATATATTGTCTACTGCTGCCAGCACTTGAGAGTCTGCACACACAGGAAATCAAATCTCAGTTTTGCAGAAATCAGAGGAACTTGACTTTTTTTTTTTTTTTTTAACCTGACTTCACCCCACTTAAAATAATGTTTTAGGTACAGTATTAATGAAAAGCTACTGTCATAAAAGCAGAGAACGTGGGTGTCAGTGTAATAAAGGTAATGTAAAAATCATAGAAAGTTGATATGTGACATGTACTAGCCCTATTACACAGGCTGTGCACGCACGTGCATGATATTCAGGACACCCTCTTATCAGGTTTAATTATATTAGTACCTGCTGCTCATCTATATCCTGTATAAAAGCAGCAAGGCAATCATTAGAAATAAGCATCACAAGGTAAAGCAGAGAACAGAGCACAGCAGCAGCTTCTCTCTGCAGTTTGATTTGACATGCTTGAGTAAACACTCATAACAATTCTCTATTGTTTTATTTCAGGTAACAAACAACGAAAAAACCCCCACCCCCAAACCTGAAATAATTTGATCACATTTTTCCATAAAGGAAGAAGCTGAACTACTTATGGCTACAAAGACAGAGGAGATTGTATGAAAGGACTGTGAATCTAGACCTCTTTGTTGTGTTCGCAGGGATTTTCAGGGTGATTTACTGTGGATTGATTTGCAGTTTATTCTGCAGCCATTGTTTGTAATGTGCTTTGCAAGCTCATGTACTCTGAACCTTAATTGTTCTAAATTAAACTATGGGGACCAGACAGAACACATTTCAATCAGAATTACAAAATATTGCACCAAATTCCTTTGGGATACATAATCTCTCACTATGTCTGCAGCGCTTGTATACATGAAGGAGGAGTGAGAAAGCATATTTAGGAAGATGTTTTACTATAATTTAATTTACCTTTTTCCATTGGTAAAGCATACAAGGATGGGGATATTGGCAGAAACAAGCAAATGAAGTCGTTCTGAAGCTGCCCGACAGTGGTATTTTCCCCACCCTGCTTAGGGAAGTGCTTGTGCATAATTCTCTGTACAGGGCATTGCAGGCAGGGAAGCACTGCCAGCAGAGAATGGCTGGGTACTGACTGAGATTACAATGACTTTGGCAGGGTATAGAAGGTAATAAAAGCTTACTTGGGCTAGAATGGAAGAAAGGTGTAATATACCTTGCATTGATTTGAGCGATTCTGGGTGAAAGAAGCTCAGATATCAGTAGGGTTAGAGCCCTTTTAAGCCAATATGCCTTTAGTGAAAGATCTCTGTGCTATTTACTTGAAAAATACCTTTGTGCATCCTTGCTAGGACTGAGCTGGCTCCTGGAAAGCTGTCAGCCAAGAAAACTTGCTTTTTGTCCTTTTTTTCCCCCATCTTCTTCAGATAATTGCTTCCTCAGCTGAAGTTCCTCTGAAGAACCATGGAGAAGATTTTCTGATAAAGAAGTTATACAAGAAAATATCATTTAGGAGGAAAACACTTGGTGAGGATGGGAGAGTGAAAGAATGCAGGAGGAGTGGCAAAAACAGGGAGAGATTTTTGGGAGGAGCAGCTGATGGCAGCATAAAACCCATGGCCATAGGGAAATGAGGGCTTGGGACAACTCTGCCGAACAGAATTAGATGTCTGGCCTGCACAAAGCTGCTCTACTCAGGGTACCAAAGCCTCAGTAGAAGTTTCTTTTTCTACTCAGCAATAGATTGGATTAAAATTATAAAATAACATTACTTTTGAAGATTACCAAAGGAAAATTCTTTCTGTGTCCCTGTCCCAGCAAGGCAGAGGGCAGCTGCTCCAGATCCTCATGAGTACCTCAGCATCCCGCGCCTAGAATGAGGTCAACATAATTTTAGGGTATATGCTGCATTGCTCTTTGGGTGATTCGAACTGGGACCTCCCAGTAGTATGGTATATCAGCAGCTCTGGGGGCAGAAGCAATGCCAGGATGCCAATAGGCCTCAAGCTGGGCTCTAAGGAGACCACTTGAGCCCCCCTGAGGTGGACAGAGGGAGAAAGAGGAGTGTGTCAAACTCATGGGGCAGATAGTGTAAGAGCTTCTGAGGTGGTCCCTGAACAACAGTGAACTTTTGCAGCAGAAATAAGGAAGGAGATGTGGTGAAGGACAGAGACCGACAAGCTTTAGCCCTGGCCAGAGAGGTCAGGTACTATTTGCATGGCCAGTCCTCAGAAGGCACCATGATTTTAGGACAGGAATTCAAGTCCTTTCCAAGCTCACAAGTATCAATGCCTCTTCTTGTCACTTCCAGTCCAGAGAAATACAGATCAACTGAACAGCAGCTCGACAGGATCTGGAAAGTCACAAGTGATTTGTCGGAGGTTTTTCTCTGGGAGGTCACTATGAGCCAAAGCGTATTTAGGCACCGTATGTGTCCCTATTTATCGACTGCACCTGTGCTTCCATGCCGAGCCTGAAACAAACCCACTCATACTCAATTTAGCGTAGCAGTCTGAATTAGTTAATTTTAGTCAGTCGGTGATTGTTATTGCTAAGATCCACCACTGTTCTGCATTGCACAGGCATTAAAATTAGTGTGAAGATTGACAGCCTTTTTCCGGAAAGAATAAAAGTATCTGCACATTCATGACGAATATAAACAGAAAGGTCAAGACTCAAAACCCAGCAGTCACCTATATAGTCTCCAAACAGTAGACTGTCTCATAAGGTCACAACTCATTTAAGCCCAATGCTTCCTATGAATGCTCTGGCAGATGTACATAAGTGAATGGCTTATTTGTCATCAAAGACTGAGCTCAAATATAACTTTATTGAAAACATGAAGTTTTTACTGTTGTGTTTTAATTTAGACTACCAAATTAAATTCAATACTATTAGAAGAATAGCTTCAAATGTTCAGACTGAGATAATACTGACTGAATACACTGTTCTCAGTGCCTGTAGTGTTCTGACTGCCTCATTAAGTCAGTAGTTTTCAATCTTTTCAGTATTGATACATCTAAAATCTTCTGCTGGAGGTAGAGACAATTGACAACAGGTTTGCTATCCTTGGTTATCTTTTATACTGTTCCCATTCATAGTCCTTGGACCACGGGTAAAAACCCATTGAGCTATTTACGTAGCTCTCCTTCCCACAGTACCTGAATGCCTCAGTAAATATGGATTTATTTTTATTGCAACTGATGTGAATCAGAAGAGCACTATTCTTCTCATTGCACATAACCAAAGAGCTGAAACAGTGAGGGTAGGATTTTAAAACCAATCAGAAATCAAAGATTAGCTGCCCAAATCCATCCTTACAAGCCTACTTAATGTAAAAAAATCCAGGAACTCTTGCTCACAATATCCATGGGCAGGCCAGGATTCTCAGCCCTGTTTGTTTTTTTCAGCAGTGATTTGATCTACTGAATCCTTATTTATAGTGTTATTATTTATTCAGTGTTGAGATTTGGCTTTTCAGCTTTTCAGACTGAAAATGAAGACAGACAAGATGTGAATTGTAGAGGCAAAAATGAGGTAACATCAGTCATTTATAGCAGTAATAAGGTTAGCTCATCCAGAGATTTTTTTGTTTAGTGCTAACTTAGAAAATAAGACTATATTAAAGTCTTTGCTTACAACCAAAGGCAGCCTGTGCATCTACCTGGTCAGTATGCGTGGGATCTCTACTGCAACAGTGCTCCAAAAATGCAAAATAATTTTTGTTACACCTGGCTTAGAGGGAGGAGTGAATACAGCCAACAGTACTGAGGGAGGCCTGCTATGTATCCTGCTGCTAACCAAATGATTTGGTGACTTAAAATAAAGAATGTGGGTGCACATTTCCTATGTGAAAAAAACCCAAACCCTTTCACACAACTGACAGCCTTGGCATAAAGGAAAAGGCTTGGTAGGCAGAGACGTGGATTTGCCCAAGCTAAATACTGATGAAATCCCACTTCCAAATGACATGTCTTGTGTTCAGAGTGCCAGTCCCACCCCTACTGCAAGATGCGTATGACATGAGTAAATAAAATATACGCTGATTACAGAATTGCTTCCTTTCCTCTCATCCTGCCATTAGGACAGAAATAAAAAAAACATTTTGGGGGAGAAAAACTCAGAAGCTATACTTTGTAAGTAAACCTTATTATTTGTACAGCAAAAATCAAAACAACCTTTTATGTGTCACTGCAGGGAGAAGAAGAAATATGATTCCTGTCTCCTGGCTCTCTAATGTCCTCTTCTTCAGCTGTGCATTCTGTCCAGTTGTGTCTTATCATGTCAGTGAAAGGAAGGCTTCTTTCTTTCTTTCTTTCTTTCTTTCTTTCTTTCTTTCTTTCTTTCTTTCTTTCTTTCTTCACCTCCCTGTTCTTGACCTGACCTCTTGCAGGTGTAACATCTCAGTTTTTAAGTGGTCATTCACTATCACCATTTCTTTTGGGAAACACATTTCTAAGCCTAAGCATACAAGATTATAGCAGATTTCTTAGCTTACTGTGTAGTGTGTTTCCCATGTGATAGCTTCTCCTCAGGAAAGCTATTCTTTCATGCAGCCATAGCACCAGCATTGATCAGTGGAAAAGTTCAAGGCAGCAACTCATCAAGCACAGCTTCAATACTAGATTCCAGACAAGGTCTGCAATAAATAAGACCAGTAACAAAGCATCATATTTCCTCCTTACACAGAAAACCAACGGTGACACAGTTCTAAATTTCAAAATATAAGGACAATTCCTTCTCTGTGTTGGAATAAAAGGAAAGATGGAGGTATACTCCCTTTTAATATAAACCACCTCTAAGTAATCATGAATTTTTAGGATGCTAGTCTTTGAAGCGTGCTAGCATATCATTTTAAATGCACAGGTTCTTACTGTAGGAGATTTTTCAATGCTTTCACTGAATAGGACTTTGCTGTCTGAACACCGTGCTATTATTGAATATGAGAGTTTAGAATATATTATTCTGACCCCAGTGTTAGTTACTGCTTTTTATAAAATATAATAATGGTTCCAAGATTTCAACGTTAGCTAACAAAAAAGAACAATCTAGGGCTGTAAGCAGATAGGAAAAAAAATCCAAATAGCAGTGTGATAAAAAAATATACACCCTATGAGGCCCTCACAGATTATTGCTATTGATTTCTTTCCTGGAGACGTGGAAATGTTACCAGATGGGGTGTTAGGCAGTAAGTGTGTGGGTGCAAACGCAGTTTATTGCTTGCTGTCTAGAAATCACTGAAAACCTTCACAATTCTGTTTGGCTGTGTCACATAAAAAGGTAAATTTTTTGCCCTACACCAGTCCTTACAAAAAGCTACATGACATGCTATAGCAATGAGCATACAGTAAATTTGTCTCTAAGGAAAAAAAAAAAAAGATCAACAAGGAAATTAAACACACACAGATACATGCACACACTTCCCAGAGACCACAAAACGCCTTGCACACGTTTGAATATTTGTCCTCATCTTGGTCATATCCTTGTACTATGTTGATTTAAATTCATCTGAAAGACTAAATTGATTTATTTCATGTTTTTTTCTCTTTACTTCTGCCTGGAACATTTGGCTCTGTCCTGTACTTTATGCTTATGGAAGTCCTAATAAGATTTGCTGTAGGTTTCTAAAAGTCAGGTACTGGAGCTGGAGTATAATGCACAACTGTGTCTGACCCCCTCGGGGATGCACCCATTAAAAAAAAAAGGCTGACCTTCTGTCACTTTCTTCCTCCTCCCTTTTAATGATTCCTTCTATATCCTTTTGAGAAGATCTTTACAGCCCTTTGACCCCTGTTAGAACAGGAAGACTTAAACAGCTAAAAGTACCCTCAATATCAGCGGCTGCCAACAGGAGCTCAAGAGGCTTTTTAGGAAATGCCAAAAGACAATAACCTACATTTTCAATGCATTTAGAGACAGGTCCACATTCAATATTGCATAATTCCCCTTTTGTTTGCTTTAGTGCAGCACACACTTCCACTGAGCCGAGGCCTGACAGTACAAACAGACATTACCCCAGCAGCAAATCTGCTGTTTTTTGCAGCAAACCCATTTTTAATGACAAAGCTGCAAACCTGCGATCATTCTACATGCTATGTTACTTCTTATTTAGCCTTCAGAAAACCAAAATTGTGTCCTTTGGAAGGACCGAGCAGCTCTGGCTTTGCTCTGGCAGCAATGCCCACCTCCCCTCCACCAAAGTTCATGCCTTGCTGTTTCCTGAACCTTGTACAATTCTCCAGCACCCGTATCCCAGCATACATTCTTGTGCTCCATGAAGAGAAGCAGCTTAGCAGAACTGGATCACACTAAGCTGAAACCAGCCATTGCCCACTCTCTGTGGATATTCCTCAGGTGGTGGGGAACAACCCAGCAATCTGTAGCAAAGCAGATCAGTGCTCACAGCTGGATAACAGCTTGTTTCTGAGCTCAGACATAGGCATGAGCATCCGGTAGGAGGAAGCATATAGAGGCTGGCTAGAACAACACCAGGATGAAACACCAGGGAGTGAAAGCGTCTTTGCAAACAATTGCTTAAGGAGGCTTGATCAGAGAACACAAAGGAGCCTTTTCTTTGTGCCTTTCTGCAATACTGTAAATTCTGCTGTCTTTCTTTGGAAGAGCAGCCTATGATTCTCCTCTGAGCCTATGCTTGGATTGAGTTAAGTGGGAGGACTCTTCTGAGAAGGGCAGCTGACTACATGGCCAAAGCTGAGTTGGAACTGGGGTGCTGAAAAGCAGCCAAATGAAATTTACATGGACTATGCAAACTCACAGATAACTCATCATCCGTGTCATCAAATAAATTATCATTAAACACTAATTAAGTTCTGTGATGCAGCCATCATCTTTAAAAGTCACAGAAGAGTGTTTCAGTATAACATATAATTTAACAGAAACTGAGGCAAATCCACTCAAGTCCCCCATACTACTTTGCATCTGATCTTTGGAGACACTAACCATAAGGGAACAGCTGAAGCTGTTCTAAAATTGACCAGACCCGTCTCACTAAGAGTTTGCAAAATGTTCCCTGATACAACCAAGACCCTGGGCTGTTAACAGATCCAAGAAAGAAAGTAAAACTTGAGTTAGACTGAGGAAATTAAGTGTACAACAGGGATATGTAATAAAAAGGTATTTCAGGAGGGACAATTAAATACAAACACTCAGGTTTCTTGTGGTATCTCCCAAGACTCTGGTTAATGCTCATTGCTTGCAGCACATACTAACTTTGATAGTTCAAGCAGTTTGCAGCTAAAGTGACTTAAAAGAATTTATCTTCATGCAAGTGTACATGCCTACTGCAATGAAGTTCAGTCCCCTTTGCTGCTGAGAATGAATATACTCTTTTAAGCATACAGAGCAACTGTCTATGGTCTGTTTGAGCAATTACAGTATGGAGACTGAACTGCCATGGGTGACCTTATTGGGTCATTTCTAGACCAGTAGGCTTGGAAAATTGATGAAACTAGCCTTCATGATAGAGATTTCAAAGACAGTAACAAGGAGATCCTCATATGAGTGATGTTCAAGCCCTGCAAAATGAATGGCCATGAATATAATTGGGCAATATCCCACGTAAAGTGTGACCCTCCAGACAATGAGCTATTTTCTGTACAGTTCTCTTTAAAAGAAAGAGAGCCTTCTGTTTATGTGTTTGCGTGGCCTAGTGGACAGTGCAATAATAACCAAGTAGCCTTGGTGTCACACTCACAAAGGATGAGACTTAGGCTAATGTTTTCCGTAGAAAAACTCTCATCAACTCAGAACACACACGGCAGAGCATCACTTCCTTCTGACTTCTGCAGACTCTGGTGACCACGTAATAGAAACAATTACAGAAGTTATCCTTGTATCCCTTAAAAATGTTAGCAGGTGAGAGCAGGTATTTCCTCCTTTGTGAATTTGCAAATGTGGCCAAGGACAGGAGTTTTGCAATTTCCAGTGAAAAAAGCAGCTGCCCCAAGGAAAAAAAAAAAAAAAAAAAGTTAAATTATCCTGCAGGCTTCTTGCTGAAGATGAAAAATGAATCACAACACAGGCCAGCTAAGCCTCACAGGCCAAAACAAAGCACAGCAGAGAGTTCCCGGCTCTTGCTTTGTCCTCTCGGAGGCCTTGTGTCCCTTGGGGACCAATTGTGCAGCTCAGAGTGTCCTTTTGCCTGGTGGCCTGTCATGGAGTGTGCTGGACTATAACTCATGACTGCTATTTCAGAAACATTTATTTTTGTTTGTTTTAATTTATTTCACACACATGCCTGTGTGTGCATGCAAGACATACACACATAAAAGCCTGGCTCTGCTTTTTCAAGAGGCCTGGAGTGCCTAGGAATTTCATTGGTTTTCATGCATTAGCTTCACAGGGCTTCAGGAGTAAAGGAGTATTTATTTATGGATTAGATTGACAGCGTGCTTTCTACAAGTGCGCCAGATTCAGCTCTATTGAACTTGGTGCACTTACAGTGAGGTCCTGATCCTGCAGATCAAGGGGAACCCACTCCAGTGATGTTCTCAGTCCAGATGTTAAAGCCAAGAATATGTTTAAAGTATTTGGGGACTGGAGATCCAACCTCTAAATACCACATGAAAATAAATTTCCTATGATTCTCAGTGGCTCCTGAAGCTGTAAATCTTTTAAGTTTATCATTAAATATTAAATAAGTAAAGCCAACACTACAGTCAAGAATGAATTTGACACTCAAGTCAGACCTTCCAGCCAGCAGTCTTCATGGGGTGCATATTTACTTAAACACTTAGAAATTATTAGTATTCAAGTGGATAATAAAGCACTTATAACCACATAAAGCCAAGAATGTCCTCTCAATTTGCATCAGTACTTCACTAACAAAGGGCCACCAAATCTTAGATTTCTATTAAACACACTAATCTTGTATATCAGATAGAACAGGCTTCACTTCAGAAAAAGCCCCCTGTAGCAGCAGTTTGTACTGTGTAATAGCAGCCGCTTGTTAATGAAATCCATCCTTCGAAGGAGTGATTTTAGAATTCTGCAATAGCAAACGTTATGGTCATTTGTTATCATTATAAATTGTGATAATGTCATGGCTGACTTACAAAGATGATGACCTGAAAGGCCATGACATTATGACATTACATTTTATCAATAATGAAAAATTGCTTCTTTTGCATGATTGTACCAGAGGTGAGCCAGGACCCTGGAAGGCTGCTGGCTCCTGCAGACTGGTCTTGATGTTAGGGAGGTAAACAGCCTGATGAAGTATTTGGGGAAAACAAACAAACCAACTATAGCAAGACTAGAGACTGGAGAATATATTTACCTCACAGTATTTAATTTGAATTTCTGAAAGCCTGGATGATATATGTGTTGAAGACAGCACAGGGGAGATTCACCCAATGCAAGGAGCTTACAATAGGCTCCCTCTAGTACCTGGATGGCACAGCTAAAGCCTTGGAGACCAATGAAGCTTAATAGAGGCGTTTAATGTTTTCAATGGCATTAACTGACAATTCTCATTTGGTTGTTTTCTAATCCAGCCTCTCTCTTCATTGCCTAGAGTGCTTCTCTGCTGTGTACCTCAGACAATAAGCTTTAAGCTAGATCTCAGCATCCGGAACTGTCTGCCAGGGAGAGGTGGGATGAACAGGCTGTTATACAGGGAAATCACTGGAAATAAAAATGTCTCAGCTATTACTGCTGGTACAAGTGCTGTAATTTGACAGCCGCTCCAGCAGCTGAAAAAAAATAGAATTCTGCAGGATGTGAAGTTCTGTTGTGTACAAAACATGCAATTTCTCCCAACCGTCCAGAAACTTGAGCTTTCAGATGCCTGCATTTGGAGAGGTATTTACACTTGTAAGAATGTGTGAAGTCAAACCTCTAGCCTCATGATTGCCAGGGTGCAGGAGAGCTGGACCCCTTGAAGAGTCACAGGAGGTGTTGTGACCTCCATATGCTTTCCAGTACACTGGGAGCCCCAAAACGCTTATAGCTACAGCACAGTCCCTTCTGCATGCTTCCCACAGGGCATTTCCTACCTCTGCTCCCAGAACACAATACATATTTGAGAAGCATGGTATGGAGTTCCACTTCTTAGATACGCCTGGTCTTGACACACACTGCAAGGGGGACAGCACTGTGCAGCCTCAGCACTGCCATGTGCTCTTTTCCAGGACCAGACAACAAATTACTCTTACAGTCACTAAACTGCAAAAATCCTGTGTGCAACCTGCTACTGAACTGCTGCCTGCTTCTGTTTCTTTGTAAGAGCAGTAAATCCACAGCAGGATCTCCTACCATGGGCCCCTGCCCCATATCCCACCGTTGCCTGCCAGAGGCAAAGCCCTGAGCAAACAGATGGGCTTTGCCAGGTGCCTGGTGCTGCTATGAGCAAGAAGGACAGAGGCTGTCCACTCCTTGGTTTGAAGTGAATAGGGTCTATAACCTGAGTTTAGGCCCAGCCCTAAATTCCTTAAGCCCCTGGAGCAACAGCAGAGAGTCATTTAATAAGCAGCAGCCCCTCTGCCAGCCCCAGCATGCCTACCCGCCTACCGTCCATTCTGCTCCAAGGTGAGTCCATTAAGGTCGCAGAAATGCCTATGTGTAAAAATGTGTTCTCACTGTAATTGTTTTAAGAACGTTGTCAAAAAAGTTATTGTGTATTTATAGTAATATTTATGAGGACAATTTTATGGTGAATATTAAAAGTGTCCATAGTGCTTCTTTCACGTGCTACAGTATAAAGATCAAAAGAGGAAAGCTGATAATTTTTACTTGCTGATTTGCCAAGGCTGCAGTGTTTCAATCAGGTTTATGCAATGATATTTGCTCAGTAAATCAACATGTACAAGGATTCTTTTTTTTAGAGCTTGAAAAACATAATTTAAAAAAAGTCAGAAGCACCATACTACCCTGTCTGTTCTCAGTGGCTCTTATTATCTCTGACATCATCAAAGAGGCAAGTACTGTACTACGCATACACATCACAGGCTGAAATGCCTAAAACAAAGAGTAGAAAACTCTGAAACCTTTACATTTGGGGTGCAAAGTAAATTTTATTTTGCTTTATCTTTTATGCAGGTATTTCATGGCAAGAACATAAAAGACTTATTTATTTCATGCCATGTCTTCACAGTAATGGTTTCTGTACAGGTTCTCTTGACATCACCGTTTTTTGAGCAATCTATGTGGAAATTAAAAGCAGCAGCACTTTATACTTGAAAAATGTTACAGAAACTCTGCCTTAACTGTGCAGATAGGATGGTGGTGGCAGCAGTGCAGGAGCAGAGACAGAGAAAGGCTTGACCAGTTTTCACCTAAGAGGTTCACTTTTTGTGTGCATATAGGCTTCTGCTGCTGGTGTGAAATCCCAGGGCATCTGCCAAGACATATTGCTTAATGTTCTCTGCTTTTCAAAGGTTCAGTAAGCAAAAGGGGTTATCCTGAGCAAGCTGCTATGACCATGACAGGAGCAAAACACCTCTGTGTATAAATTTGAAACCTTTAACCTCCTAACTGTCAAATTTCAATATTTCTGGTCACAGTGTTAAATTGCACCCTAGCATTTTTATTGAAAGAGTTTTCAGTGTATCCGGATGGAAAAATCAAAGTTTGCTTTCATATTTACACACTGTTAGCAAGTTATTAAAAGAAAAATAAAACAAAGTGACTGCTCACAATATTTTGTATCAGTGTAAGCTTTAAGGTTTCAGCATAACAAAATATCATACCTATTTTCTCTGTAACCTGTGATGTACACTCTAAATGATGTGCTGTATCGCTGCTTTAATCTTACTAATGATACCCAGACTCCTCTGTGTCATAGATGGGGTTCAAACTAGACAAAAAGTAGTACAGGAAAAGAGGAGATGGGATGAGATGGGATAAAAGGTCACCTTAAAAAAAAAAAAAAAACACCCAAATTTAAGCGAAAACCTGGTTTCCAAGTCCTTCAAATATCAGGGCTCATCTTACCTGTTTATTTTTAGTTGCTACCCTTTTGCCTTTGCATTTACAAAGGCTGTGAATGCCACTAACAAGATACAGTGATCTTACATTGCCCAGACTCGAAATGCCCTTGTACTTTGGTCCACCTTTGTGCATGAATCCTCTATCATTCCATCACAAAGACCTTTATGATAGCAGATGGGTGAAAGAAACAAAGGCTTTAGAAAGCCATTTTCCTTTCAAACAGTAAGTAAATCTTATCAGAAACATATGTGACAGTGATGGAGAAACCCGACATGGAGCTATTCCTTCCAGGGGAATTGTCTCCTGCTCCCTTCAGTGCAGCCAACCATCAGGAGCTTCAGCAGGGAGCACTGACGATGACATTTATGAAGCCTCTGCAAGACAAAACCTCCTAAAATGTCATCAGTGGCAGTAGTTATGACTGCAAGGGCTGCTCCCTTCAAGATGCATGCAGCCAGGCCACATGTGGGAGTCCAATCTGCTCCCTCAGTGATCCTGGGGCTGGCTGCTGTCCCTGCAACACAGAGAAGCCACCAAAAGCTGAGCAGTCCTCATAAGACTACCCGCCTTGTGCTCCTAAGCCACGTATGAGTCAGAATGGAACATTTATTGTTAAGCCCTGCTGCCAAGAGGAAAATTTATTATGGGCCAATGAGAGGATTACAACCCAGCTTCTGATCTGCCATGATCCCATGTTACACCAGGGTGACTGTTGGCTTGAGTTAAGTTACTGTGCTTTATGTGAAGTAGATGTAATCAGAACAAGGCTTTAAGCACCTGTTTCTTCTGCAGAAGTGTCTCTGCCTCTGGCTCACAAGGACAGGGCAGTACCAAACATTTCTTGGGATCAGTGAGCAGAAACCTCTTGCTAAACAGCCCAGCTTTTTCAGAGATAAAAGCAGCAGCACATGGCACTTTTGGAAGGGATTATTTTCTTGGATTGCCAGTGCAGATATTTCATGGATGGGTGATGCAGAGAGGGCCTTGAGTGCCACAGTGACTTGCTGAGCCACAAATGTCCAGCAGCACTGGACACATGTTCCTCTTCCTCTCCTAACGGAACCAACAAGCTACTAGAGGATCAGCTGTACAAAAACTTTGAATGTCTAAAGCTCAGTCCTCTGCTTGGCTCTGCATGGATACAGCATCAGCACGTGCAGCCAGGGTTTACCTGTAGCCTCACTTCAAAATTGATTGCTACGAGTCAGACTTCTGAGCATAAGGGCAGCAGAGGACAGGAAAGCAGCAAACTCCCCTCTGCTAAACATAGAGGAAGGTGTTTCTCAGAGTGGGTGAGGAGTGCTCCCTCCCTCCTTGGCTGGGTGTAGGAGGACTCCATCACCTCCATCTGCTCTCCTCTATGTCCCTCAGGATACTGCTCTCCTTGCTGAGGCACATTAATCTGAGCTGGAGGAGCTTCTAAATGCAGCAGGGTGTATTTACTGCTGAGCAGTTTTAGCTGTATACATTTCTCAGGGCTGTCTCACATGTCTTGGAATATCAGTCCTGGCTGGGGATCATGTCATGGGAGGTCAGACTTGGCACAATGATACTAACAAGAGGCTGGAGCACGGGGATCACCCATGTGCTGAACAGCTTTATGGGAGCTCCCTGCAAGGGCACAGCCAAGACATCCTGCCCACACAAACACAAACACAGTCCCCACCTGCTCCTCTGGGGACAGGGTTGTTTAATTTATTTCAAAGAGGCACATCACTAGCAGCTGGAGAAAGGTGTCTCACTGCCCTTTGACCTATGACTTGGCCTGAAGAAAATGGGATGTCAAAATGCTCCTGCTCTGAAGATGCAGACAGCTGCAGATATTGTAGCCAAGATGCTTGAATCCACTTGTTAAACCAATGATGATTTCCATGGCACTGAGAGAAAAAGGTAAAAATGGGGCAGTTGCACATACATTCGTCCCATTTCACGTGGAGTTATTAGGCAACAGCTCAGGTAGCTCCTGCCTGCTGCTGGGGTATGACTTCCTGCTTTGCTTCTTTGCCAGTGTCTGATGGTGTCCACAGTTTTGCTAGGAAATATTGGTATCCTTATTAGATTTCACACAGCTCAAAATGTCAACACAATCTGAAAATCAACAATTCTGCCATTCTGATCAGAAAAGAAAGGATGGTGAGCTCTGCCCTTAGTGTAATAAAATATAAAGAAGTCTCACTATAAAAACAAAACACAGAGAAATGGTTGTTCTGTCCACACGACACTCTAGGGACACTTAGTCCTAAGCGTTATTTAAAATACTGTATTCAAAAAAGTATTTGGAGTTCTTATCACATTCAAGAACTTGCTTAAAATATTCCTGGATTTATCTGAAACCTATTATGAATCATGATAGGTTTGGTCTGTTGAAAAACAAGAACTGGAGCCTGCAGAAAGTCTTGAGGTTAAGCAATATTTTGTAAATGTATTGTGACAGTGAAAATTAAACTGGTTGTCCAGTACGTATTTATTTCCTTTGAGTTATAATGGAATACAAGCCTTTCAGTCCTGAAAGAGTCTTCACCACAAAACACACCTACTGACTACAAGTAGCACTGCAAGAAGGTACAACTTGCAGTTTCCCATATAGGAAAAAGTGTGCATGTGACGAGGACACTGGCTTCAAGGAAGGAGACTTGAGACCTATCCGATGCTTTGGCACGACACAAGGGTGACACTGGAAAGGTCATTGAAGGTCTGTGAGTCTCCTCTTTGCTACCTGTAGGGCAGAGGTATTGAAGAGGGCTTTCACAGAGCACAGTGGGACTAAAGAAGTCGTATGTTACTGTAGCTCTTAACTTTGTACTGTTCTAGGGACACGACTTCTGATGTTGCTACTTGTTTTCAAAACATAGAATAATATAAGTTTGGTCAAATAATGATCAAATACTGTAATTTTTACTGTGGAATCAATAGTCATGAGAGTGGCCCTGGCTCATTATAGCTCTCTCGGGGAGTTTTCAAATAGATAACAGCAGAACGTTGAAACTGGAATGGATCGAGGGATCAAGTACTAATTGTAAAAAAGACACAGGACAATTTTTGCAACTGGATGTAGGAATATTGCTCAGTTATGACTCTGAAATTGCACTCCTTGTCTGTGTTTAGGCAGATTCTTGTGTATTTCTCAAACTGTTCCTTAACTTCAAAAGATCCTCAGTTTCAACTCAAATGATTGCTTGATATTCATCTGCTATGAAGTGGCTAAAGTCTTCATTCTACAGTGGGAGACAAGGAACAATACCATGTTTGTGCTGTGCAACCAGCACAAATACAGCCCAAGCTAAAACCCCATATCCACTGGGCACTCGGTCAAAGCCATAACCAATAAAAGAACAGTCGGTGCAAGCAATGCAGGGATAAGATGTGGCTGAAATTTATATAAAATGTTAAAAATGTTAAAAATGTTAGAAATGACCATTCTCATTCTGTGTATTTACAAAGATGCTGGTCAGCTCATGGTTTCCATAGCAGATAAACACTACATTGTATAATATTACATGTTCTATACTATTAAAGCCACCTGAATTTTGAAGAGGAAGAGTGTCTGTGTTTGTAGCAAACCTGTGATTGCTGGGAGTTCCTTCAGCATCCCCCTAAATTGCTGGCATTTGGCTCATTTGTGCCAGTTCTATTCAATTGTTGTCTGTGTGATTCAATTTACCATTTAGAGCCATTACTGTGTGTCATGAACTTTCTGAATCTGAAATGCGAGAATCTTGTCTTAAATACGCAGCTACTGAGAGGAAGGTGTGGTAGGGGCAGGTCCCGTAGGACCCAGCGAGAGAAAGGAGGTGGAGAGACCTGATGAGCTCTGCCAACATCATTTCCTCCTCTTCCTCCTCCCACCTCACCATTACCTTCCCTTCCCATTGCCCCACTTTGTGCAATTCACCTCCTGTCCACACATGGAGCCCTGTAGCATCCAGTATGGAAGTAGGGACCTACAGGGTGCAGTTAGAGCATTCTGGCTAGGAGCTGAAATGTGGAAAAATAAAGAATATAATTTCACTCCTTCCATGATCTATCTCATTCCTCTGTAGCAATATTGGTGATAACCAACAAGAAAAAACATATCTGCAGGGGAAATTTGCAGGCTTGATTAATGCTGTTTGTCAGTGCAGCTGGGCAGAACGTGGCTGTGTGGCAAGGAATCTTGGAGCACAATCCTTCAGGCAAGGCTGAAGGGTCTGTAAACAAGCTATGAAAGTTTAATGACATTCAAATATCTGAATGACTCCTCAAATAGTATAGTGGTTAGGAATTGTCCTGTACAGCTTTTGTAAAGAATTCACAGGGTTAATGACTAAAGAATGGAGTTCTCGTAATCAATATAGTCCTCTGGCTCTATTGATTGGAATCGCCTGCTTATTTTGCAGCTAAGATTTTTTAGCCCATTCAGAACAAAGACACCCTAGGGGACTGTTAAGTAAATAGGCATTTAAGACTTTTTCGTTGCTAAGAAAGTAGTTAATTATTATTAGTGCTTAAAAGTCTCAATTTAGATGGAACATCCCAATGAATATCATAATTTCGTTAGTTTTCTGCATGCTTTATGCAAATTCCCGTGTATTGGCAACTGTTTAGAAGCTTGCATCTGATGGGCTGGGCAAAGTGCTGAGGGATGCTTCAACCCAGGAAGGTCTGAAGACACTGAGCACCTTTGCAGGGAATTTTTACACAGAAAAGGATCAAATTCCCCAGATGAAGTCAGTATTTGTAGGGTGATAACTGCTAAACATCACAAATATGCCAAGGAATCCTCGTTGGTCTTTTGCTGAAAGATGAACTCCTCAGAAAGGAGCTGGGCTTTATATAGACAATGTTCTTCCTCAAAGAAAGTGCTTCACAAATCAAGCAACTTTCTATTTTTCCATATTTTCTATTTCTGCTACCACTGTTTTCATGGGCCAGATTTGGAGAAGATCATCAAATCACTTAAGGCAGGAGCCAGCGCTGAGGACTCTGCAATAGAGCAGGCCGAAACACACCTGGACACCCTTTGCCCGGCAAGTGACATGGCCCACAGCATCCCAAAGCAGCTGGTACCTGCTTGCCTTCACTTCAGCAGATTTCAGCAAATGGGGATCTCAAAAATGAAGTCTGATGTTATATGTCTTTAGCCAAGACTATGTGGTCAAACCAAACCTGCACTTGGCCACAGTGCTGCCCTGGCCCTGTGCCCCTGCTTAGGTGCCTCCCACAGAAACCAGCTGCAAACTGAGTCACACACTTGGTCCTCAGGCCAACCAAAGCTGGCACAAAGCTGAGTCCTGGAAGATCTCTGCTATTTTTACAGTAGAGATGGAATCATTACTAAGATTCTTTTCTTACTGACACACACTTTAACTTCTTTTTGTCTTTTTTTTTTCCTTTAAACCAAAAGCTGCTCCTTGCTGAGTAAAGGGAAGGACTACAGAACAGTGCTTCACTGCTGACCTGCAGATTGTGATGGAGCTGTTTTGCATTTTGATGCCACTCTAGTTTCCTTTGCTCTTTGCGTGTTCAATCATTTTTGCTCATTATGCTTAACTTTGTGAATGCAATGGATCAAAGAAAAGATGTGCATAGCTGATCTTTTTCATCTCTCTTAAAAGTTAAATATTGTAGCTGCTTGCTAGTTTGGGTGATTGATAAAAACACAGAGATCATGCACCAGTCAACAAACACTTATTCACCAGCTGAGGTATTAAGAAAACATCACATTTTGTATGTGATCCAATTAAGAGCCTTTTTTTCCCCCCGAGACAATGATTTCCTACATACTTAAGCTATTATGTACAATTTGGTAATATGTGGAAGTATTCACCACGCTTGCATTCCCTGACACTAATCCTGTTTGTAGATTCTCCTCGCTTTCCCCTTCCTAGGATTTAGAGCAAAGATCCCTGACTGTAGCCTGTACAGAGCAATGGCTGGATTTTAGCTATAAGCGATGTCATAAATCCATACAGTGATAGAGGCAGAAGGGAAGCTGTGTTCCTAGTTTTATATACATCTTAATTTCATCCCTACCTTGTACAACTGTACCCACAGTACCTTTGCTGAGTATTACTCCATTCTGAGTGAACTGTTTACCAATGCTTGGAAACCTCCGCCTCTTATTTGGTCCAACTCATAACAGAGTTATTGTCTGAATACAAGCCCTGAATCAAAATATAAATATTAACCCAAATCCACTACTGTCAAAAATCCCAACAAGTAAATTTTGAAGGTTTCAAAACACCTAAATAGCAGTCCCTTATTTTGGTTACTGCTGAGACATACCCAGTATCTGCATCAGGAACACCAGCAAGCAGTTAATTGGTTCAGGAAAGGTTTCTCTAAAAAGGAACGATTATGACAGCTGTATAATGATATTCATGCCAGGTGCAAGACCTGAAAATAATTTCAGGTCCAATACAGAGGATCATTACATAGTTCTATGTTTTCCAGGATTTGAGACCATTCACAACTGTCAGGTCAACTTGCAAAGCCTTCTTTACTGTAATTCTACATGCTGCTAAACACCGTGAGGCTGGAGTGGGACAAAATGGAAGGAGGAGAAACTAATGGATTTCTTAAGTGAAAAGTATCAAATTGAGAAGACAAATAGGAAGGAGTTAACCCTGATTTTGTTTCCACTGTTGAGTGTTCTATAACAATTTAAAATAAAAACCACATCACACTTTGTACAACAAAGTCCTTTACAGTGAATAATGCAGATTTAGTCACACTATAACCCTTTGAGAAGTTTTGTAGTGAAAATTCCTGCATCACTTTTGGATGGAGGAAGGATTTTTAAATTATTTAGTTTCTTAGTAGTCCTCTGATTTAAAAAAAACAAAGTTCAGAAGCATTTCAGGTTGAATAAGACACTGAATTTGGCCCAAAAATCATCCACTTTGTGATGCAGTGTAAAGACCTATAGCACATTGCCAAGAATGCAATGCTGAAGAAATAGTTTTAAGCAGTGCATATTGGTATAGGATGTATAGTCATTAAGAGAAGAGAGAAAAGAAGGTCGAAAGCTATGGAATTAATACAGTATTGCCCAAGAGCTATATTCAAATACATTTTTTTTCCAATTTGTAGTTTTAACTTTGCTGAATACATCTGTTATTTTAATTTATAAATACTCCACTCTGTCTTCTGGATACCTCTTCCCTGGTCACTGTGTTTTTTTTATTTTTTTCCCCTCACTCCTCCATCTTCCCACTAAAACATATGGGATCTCCCTGAAGTGTGGAGTCAGAGGACATTTTGGATTCCAGGTTTATCCTTGCAGAACCCCTGTAGAAGTTGGTGCTTTACTTTTGCAAGGCCACAGAGGGAACTGCGCTGTGTCCTATGAGGGAGAGGACACAAAAATCCTCTGCTCAGTCTTTCTGCATAATTTACTTGTTTTTTCAAGGAAGAAAGTATTGATATCCTTGATGTTGAATTGGGTTACATTTTTAATGGCCACATATACAAAGTGTTAAGTCGTGACTCTTGATAATACAGGAAAAAAAGAAATAAAAAAATTTCCCAGAATGTAGGGAAATATTTAACATATGATTCTGGCTTCTTTTGACAAAGAGGACAGTTCTGGGTTACTAAACTGGTTCTATGTTACAAGATATGACATTTGCCTAAAAGTTAGTAAAGGTGCTTCTCCCTTCCTACTGACAGCTGAAGTCCATGCCAGCACAGCCAGTCTTGCAGAATAGGGCCATCCTTGGTCTCTAACATCCTGTGATGGTGAGAGCATCTTATGGAGTGACTCCTTCCCACATATGTCATGAAAGTCAAGTCTGTCTTAATTTGCATTGAAAATAGTGTTAAGCTTCAGAGGACCAAAACCCTCTTCCAGACCGTGTCAGAGATTCACTGCGTGTCATTACTCTATCCTCATAGCAGTTTCACTTCTACTTCTCCATCTTTATATCAGGGATGGTGACACTCATCCATCCATCTGAAAAAGTCCTTTGATGTCCCTAAAGAGTAAGCAAAACTACTCATCATTGAGATGTAGGTGATACAAGGTGATGTGTGGTGGTTTTTTTTTTTTTGTTTTGTTTTGTTTTGTTTTGTTTTTTTTGGTACTAGGAAAGTCTCCCTCCAGTAGACATACAAAATGTATCTTTTATGGTTTGGTCATTTACCATGGTTTGGATGAATTACAGAGCAGTCATCTTACACCTTGGTATTCAGAGTAATGCTACATACTTACTAGAAATCCACCTAAGCAATTACTTTTCTGATCTATTTCCAGATTCCTTTCATATCAGCTGCAGTTGCTTGCAAAATCTAACAAATAACATTTTACATAGGCTTGTAGTCTATATTCAATTTTATCTGATTATTTTTAGCACAGTGATTTGAGAATCCAAATTACAGCTAAGAAAATAGAAAATTCATTTTCCAACAATGCCTTAAGCTTCACTAGCATTTTAGAGTAGAACATTTCTGTGATGGCCTTTGATTCAATCCAGGCCGAACGAAAGACATTTCATCACCACAGAATGCATTTCTTTATTTGCCTTGGATCTATGATTCTGTCAGTATTGAGAGAAAAGAAAAATCAATGCTGCACTATAAACCTCGGGCAGCCCCTGGCCAACATGGTCAGCATGGTGTGAGCAAAGGAAATGGCAGGGGAAAAAAATTGACCGCTCAGCAATAGTGTGGCACAGTAACGGACAAAGCTCTGGGCTAATAACAGCTTGCAATTACACATGGAAAGCCAAAGCTTGTAGGGCATTCAGTACGAGGGGGATGTAATACAATTTATTGAACCACCGGTTAGAGTTCTGCAGCTTCTCAATAATAAAAAAAAAGAGCCGTGGACCTGTACTGCTTAAAAGACAGACTTATATGGTGCCAGCAGGGGAAGGAGACTTGAAGAAAGCAGAAAGCCCTTCCTTTTTATGTCTTGGATAGTGAGCAAGTGGGAGAATGCATCCTATTTATGCTGTCTAAAAATACACAAGCCAGGCTTAAAGGGCCAGCCTCCACCAGCACTACCAGGGATCTGGCTGCTGCCACAGCTGCCTGCACACACATGCACCCTGTGTGCCAGAGCTGATGTGTGCAGCCGGGCGCTGCGTGCTCCTTCTGCATACGTACTGCAGCTATGCTGATGGCATGCTCTGTGTCCTATCATTCTGCAAAGGGGGAAAAGGACCATGGCAACGTTTTTGCTCAGATGCAGTTGTTTAACTGAGAGAAGTGAGGTGTTTGTGCAGGAGAAAGCATAACATTGAAATACTAGTAAATCAGAAGTAAAAATCTTGAACTCCAAAGAAGGATCACTGATAACCTTGTTCTTGAATAGACGTAAATGAAAACTTTAATCTAAGAGCCAATGTTTTACAATGATCAAAAGAGGTGGTGGCATTTTCAGGTAGGTCTGTCTGCAGCAGTCCAGATCAGCACTGCAAACAGAGGCCGAGTCCCTCCTGCACACCTGTACTGCCCTTTGCCAGATGAGGACATTAGGCACTGCTCACAGCAGGGGCACTGGCTCCACTCAGGCCTGTGAACCCACCAAGAAACAGCAGGGCTTGCTAGGTGTAAGTGGCTACAGAACAGTCTTAGAGAAACACTGTAACCTACGCATGTGTTTATATTTATTTGTGCTTTCAGGAATAAATTATGTTCTGCAGATGGTGACGAAATTGTCAATTGACTGCATGAAGACGGGATCAGTCGTACAGCTGGAGGTGCCAAAGATTGCCCAGGCTTGGCTGAAGACTTGATGCTGGGCCCAGCTGAAAGACCTTGACAGTCTCTGGGAACAAACGTCAACAGCATCCACTTCAGGAGCTTAGTGAGCCCTTGGTGTGGTCACAAAAGAGTTTACTGTGGAAAATCCTCTACAGCATACTGAGCTCTGACCTTTTTCTGCCCATTTGCATTAATGGATGTTTTACCAGACAAAAGATTGTCTCTCAGTATCAGTTTTGAGCATTTGGCATAATTGGTGCCAAAAGAGTAGCAGTTTGCTCAAAGCCATGATTTAGAGTTCAGATCCATCTGTCCCCCAGAATTAGTAAAATACAGCAGGAATTTTAACAGCCAGCAGTCAGATCCTGCACTTCCCAAGGGACCCTGATCTTTGCAGCATTTTGTGGGTCTTACAATTGCCTGACCCCATTTGTACATACTGCTAAGAAACATTTTTTCTCGAATCTTTGGCTGATGTTGAATTCCTAAGTACTACAGTGTTATGGTAAAGCATGCAGAGAACAACTGAAGTAATGACCACAACCTGCTTAATTATTTTGTGTTCTTAATAGAAGACATCAAACTATCTTCACGACAAAACCCAGCTACAAAACTCCTCATCCTCAGTAATAAGCAAGAGCAAGATTGTCCTGCCATGACCAGAGGAACCAGATAACCCTAGCAAGAACGTGACCCAGAGTTATTTTGTTTTATCTGAAATGTCTTTTCTAGAGTCATAGCATAAATATTTTACTTCTCCGTATTTTCATTTCAATTTATGGTTATGATCTTTCACGGTGGAGTCACTCCTCTAGGTTTCCCTTGCACAGTAGCTAGATTGTCACTTGCATATCACCTTTGATGACAATACACCAGAATTACTGAGCAAAAGGATACAGTGCATCTTTTGTGACAATTCTGGTGGGGTCTGTGGTAACTCTCTTCCCTGCGTGATAAAAACAGCCTCGCACCAAGCGCTGCAGTCGTTCAGCAAATCCCTTGCCCCTTATCGTAATTAAGTCCTTCTACATGACATGGTGCAAGAGATAAGGGATTTGTGTTTGAGACGTGAAGAAATTGCTGGAGTGAGGCAGTGCAGGGTGCAGGGGCCACAGTGCTGGATACCCAGATTGGCACTGAGCTGTCCCCAGCTCCAGCACTGAGGGAGTCCCCTCACCACTGACTTCTCTTTTGCAGCCACAGGGATGGGGGAGGAGGATGCAAGGGCTGGCCATTCCCAATGTCACCTGCAGAGAACCATTAGCCTGCTCAGCCTTCTATTCCTACATGCTGAATCAAATTAATCTAACAAAAACAGATGACCTGTGAGCTGAGCCTGCCTTACAGCAAAGTCAAATGGGAGCGAGGGACAGTGGCAGCGAGTGAGGCAGAGAGGAACTGTGCTTTCCCTGCAGCCCCTCACTGTGGCCTCCCTTGGATCTCCCTCTGTCGCTAGCTGTCACGTCCACGCACCTCAGCCACCTCTCCCTTCACTCTCTTGTCTACCTTGGTCTGGCTGTGTGCTACCCCCTCCATTACAGACACACACACAGAGCTGTTGACCTAGAGGTGTTAGCAACTCCGCAGCTGCCGTTCTTCTCACATTAATCTATAGGAATCAATGGACATTTCATTAGAGTAATCAAGTGTGGATGCATCCCGCATTTATATCCCGCGCCTCCCCCCTCCCCCCAACTGCTTCACAGGCTAATTGGTCCTACAGCAAAGACTACGTGGATATTTTTCCCTACAGATGAGTGTCAAGAGCAGTTTTTTACTGTTGGCTGAAATACCTATCAATAGAGTAGTAGTATAAAAGCCTTCACCCATCAGGCTGTGTTGCTGATGCTAATACATTATGCACTCTCTGTTCTCACACACCTGACTCCCTCCTTTACACTGTTATGCCATATGACTGCCTCATTTACTTTTACTTCGATAAGAGAACTAACTAATTTCATTTTCCTTGTAAAAAAACTCCCCAACTATTGCAAGAATTAATACGTGTCTCTCAGTTCATAATACATCGATGGAATTTCTCACATATTCACCACTAACCTTTTCACATTTCACCAGTAACCTTTTTATTTTTGGTCAAATTCCTTCATCTTGCCTACTCTGATACCTTATTATTTCTTCTAGTATTCTGTGGTTTTAATGTACATTGGTATACAATGACCCCTCATGAAAGGTACCAGCAACAGTGTTGTTTTCAACATCCTTTGTTGTCTGAGAGAGGATGCTCTCCTCTCTGCTCACCTCCACAAAGACAGTAAGGTTTAGCAAGGCTTAGGGAGGCTGAGTGAAGTCACAAGACCTGCTGTTCCTAAAATGTTTATGTGACAGGAGACTGGTGACTGAGGGGTGTCCTTACAGTTGAGGGAACCAGGGGCTCTGTCTGGTTCATTACCTGACGAGAATGAGAAAATGTGACAGGAGAGTGGGTACCTAACAACTCATCTTATAAAAAATGTTTGAAAGCTTCAGAGACATCATTGCAGAGCAGGAGGCAGCCCAGCCAAGGCAAACAGTGGCTAGTGAGTCCTGTGCCAGGGCACAGGAGGTGAGGGCCAGTGCGTGGGACATCCTCTGTTGCTGCAACCCTGTGTTGAGGCAGAACAGTCCTGATAGCCCTTCTCTAGGCAGCACCAAAAACAGGCAGGCTGCAGGAGAGGAGAAGCCTGGATGCTTTTGAGCTAGAGGGCCAGGTCTTGGTACTTGGCAAGTTGGAAGTGAATAATTTGCTAAGGGAAGAAAGGAATTCCATTTATTTAAGCCATTTTGATTGTTGTGGAAGAAGGCAGACTGACAAAATGAGCAACCACTTTGTTTTACTCACAGAAGAGCTGCAGCAAAGATGAAGATGATGTGTAAGTTCACCAAGTTGCACCATCACCGTACACAATGCTTGCTCTGGGGAAACTCCAGGGAAGAAGAAAAAAGCTCAGGAAGCAGTGGGGATGGGGATTTTGGTTTCCTCTTGCACTTAAACAGGCAACTAAACTCTTTTCTTGGTAAAAATTTTTGATCGTTAGGTGAGCTAAATACAAAATCACTGACTTGCAGTAAAACTGGTAGTTCTGATACGTTATTACCCATCTTTCTTTGTAAACTCTTATGTTCCAGCTTATACCCCTTATCCTGTCATTGGAAATCATTGAGGACAGCCTGGGTTTATCCTCCTCACACAAGTCATGTCAGACCTGAAAAGAACTAAAAGGCATATTTTTCTAGGCAGAAGAGTACTCGAGTGAAAGATTCAAGTGAAAAACATCTCTTCTTTGTCCTGTTTTTTGGACTCCTAGCAGGAGTTACCTAGCAGGTGAAAGCACTGCCCTATAGGTTGCTGGTGCTACAGTACACTATTTGTAAAATGTTTGGCTATATTGTAGGGATGTGGGATTCCTTCCTGACTTTTCTATGTGGCATGCAATTCTCAGTTTTGTTTAACGAATACTTTTTTTTTTTTTTTTTTTTTTAAACTCAAGCCTGCTTTTTGCTTATGGCCAAATTCATGAAACTGCAATGAAGAAAAATGAACCTGCTGAAGGGGATTGACCCCAAATGCTCACGAACAGGTCTTTCAAGACTAACAAGAGAGTTTGCATTTGCTTTTTCTGCCAGATCTCTTTCCTGAGGGCACACTGCATAATGCAAAAAGAGCTATGTGAAAAGTTTGGTGCAAAGGATGAAAATAGTACCATATACAGCTGTTTTACAAAGAGATGAGGTTCTCCTCCCCTTCCCCCTCCACACATTTTTCACTGTAAGCGAAAATGAAACTTGTGCTTTTCAGAGGAAATGGCTGCTAAAGGTTAAAGGGTAAGTCTTCCTTGCTTCAAGCATACATTTTTGCCAGCTGAATCTTAACCATGTGGCTAGCAGCATTCACACTGAAAGAACTGCAGAGAGCTTGGAAGAAGAGTAGGGAAATAGAGGGCAAGAGCATCAAACGAACATCTCAAAGTTGTTTCATCTGCTCTTTTTTTCTCCTTCATTTGAGTTCTGGCCACTTCCTTTTCCCCATTACACATTCCACTTCAGAAAAAAGATCATTATTCAGAGGTGGAGGGCATGGAACTGTAGCAAGGAGGGGCAGTTGCTGTGCCAGAGAGCAACAGCATATCTCCAGGGCTGCCATGTGGCTACACCAGAGGGCAGGTAAATTTGGGGCAACAGATAACTGAAGCCTTGATTCCTTTCACTGCTGTACCAGTCAATGAATATATTTGTGCAGTGGATGCACCCATGTAGAAACACAACATCACAAATCACATCCCACTGGGAAAAGAGTAGAGGGAGGCAAAAGGCAGTTGTTGTGACTGTAGCTCACCTCTCGACTTGCTTTTGTGGTGAGTGAGATCATCATTTGGCTCTTGGGCTTTTCCTGGTGAAGGAAGACACAGTGAAACAATATCTGAGTGTCCCTGAAAGTAGTTTCTTGGACATTTAGATACATTCTGTTTAGTGTGATGCTCCTAGGAAATGTTTGACCCAAAGTAAATGCAAACACTCATTAGCATGCATATGGAACTGAGAATATTCCTGGTAACATAGTCTGTTGTATTAAATACAAAATAAGGTGAACAGGAGTCCAATCAAAAACATACCTTCTGGAAGCATATTATTTGCAGAATGCAAAGGTGAGCAAGATTGAATGTATTAACACAGAGCATAGGTGGAAAGCAATATAGCACAGATGTATATTCATAAAATTTTCAACCATTTAGATTTAAATGAAGACAGTTGTTATAAGATAGCAATTCCAGATTTGAGGAGGAGTCAGCATTTTCTTCTTATTCATTCTCTCTCACTTGTCCCTCCAAAGCAAACATTGAATAAACACCTGGAGAGATAGTGATGGAGCTCAGTGGATTTACCTAAGAAAAGCCGAAGTCTCAGTGAAGCACTTCCCAAAAGATGCAGGGTGGGATGGGCAGAAGAATGGCTAGGAAATGATTATGGCTTCCCATGTAAGAGCAAGCCCAGTTTGCAGAAGGCTGTGAGTGCCAAGTGTTCTCTAGAGAGGTTCCTCAGCTACCCCAAGGCAACACACTGCTTGGGGGATGCACCTGCTCCTTGGGCACTTGTCTCTCCAAGCAGCCTCTGTACCTCAAAATTGTGCAACAGAAAAGAAACATCACAGGAATGGTTGTTGCTGGCTTGTGGTTTCCTAACCAGGAAAGACTATTTTTATTTCCTTCTAAGAAAGCTGAAATGGCCCAAGTTTAAGAAGGTCCTTGTGTTTGTTCTGTAAAGCAGCTTTGAATACATTTTTTTCTTGAGATATATCAGCAAATTCACATCAGGAAAAAAATATGACAGAGAGTTTTCCTGAATTTGGACTTTTTGTTATCTAAGTTAGTTAATGGGCTATATGGGCCCAGTTTCAGCTTTCACTGACACCACTGCACCTTTATGCCTCTGACCTTCTGCTTTGATTTACCATCCACTGACAGGTGAGAAGCAACTTCCAGACATGCATCACAGCATTTTCACTACAAACATAGGAACACATTCGCTTTCTCTTAAGGTTGCAACATATGCTTTTAATTCGCTGTGTGAATTTTGCACTGAACTTCTCAGCTATCACAGATGTGACTTCAAGGATTACTGAAAAGGGGTCTGCACAGATTTTAACTTCTTTATGAGATGCAAAGAAAAAAATCTCCACATATTTCATCTTGCAGGAAGAATATCAAGAACTTTGATACTTACTGATCCCTTGAAGCCTAGTAATTTCTGATAAAGCCAGAAACATAGCTGTGTTGTTCTACATTAAATGCAAGGTTGTGCTTAATATTTGACTTTCCCAACATACTCAACATGGAACTTCTCAATGTAGCCTAATGAATTTTGTGGCTAAGTTTCTTGAGTAAGTTGAGATACCTTAAAGGGACAGTAAGATTAGCCCTAGAGTGTCTGGATGCAAGCACCCTAAAGAGGCAGAAATACTATGTTTTTCTTCCTTGATGAATGGCTGTCTTGTACAGCCTTTTCTGACGCTACAGACACCCTCTCTTCCTACAAAGAGGTAATGAAAGCAAATTATTTGCATTCAGTCTGCTGTACAAAAATTTTCTGGGGAATTTTAATTTAAATTTTCCAATTAAAAATGACCTAACCACCAGTTTAAAAGATGAGGACATAGAAAAATGCTTTTCTCTTTCATATTATCCTGTTAGCTGCATTCAGATATGAAAACTGGGCCAAGAGCAGGCCAATCCACATACTTAGCTGAAGTTCCCCTTGATGACAAATACCTGCTTTTTTTTGCATTGCATATTTGAGTTTCCTCAGTCTTAACACTGCTTCTATTAAGTCAGTCCTATGCAATATGCACCCAGGAAGGTGGCTGAAGGCTGCTCAGAAATCCTATATTTTTTTTCCTCTACTTGTTCCAGGGTGTTTAGACCCAATTTTCTTTTTTCATGTTAGTTGTTTCTGTGCAAGTTAAATTGAACAGCCTATCTTACAACTACCTAAGCTCAATTTCACCCTCCCTCATCAGAGCTTCCCTGCCTAATGCAGCCTGAGCTCACAGAAGTATCTTTTTTGGAGCCCTTTTCTCACAGAATGACTCTACATCCTGTAACTGGAATAAACAAGAACATTCCCAAACACATATACAGTGTCAAGAAAAGAGTGAAGTTGCTGACAGAGGTTTATATATGGTGTTAGAAAATAGATATCAAAGTTTTTTATTGTACTTCTATAAATGAAGAAAAAGAAATGCAATGTAAGAACTGCATCTCCAGAAATTCCCTCTTTTTTCCTTTATCTGCAGCAAAGGAAGAATAAGAGGTAGCCCAGGAAAAAAGCGTTCTAAGAAAAACAGTTATGTCCAAAGTCCAGGATTGTACATTATTTATAACGTGTAAAAAGCCTACATACTCAGTTACCACTAGAACCTGCCTGTTTGAAGATGGGAATTAGACAGCAGCATCTTCTATGGCTTTATAAAATAACTGATGGTCTTCCTTGGGTTTTAATGGCTACAGCTGATGTATAACTGAAGCGATCACAAACATCTTCATTCTCTGCCCTGTGAATCACCAGTACAGAGGAGTAAAGCAGAGTACCGCTATGTGGTAGTCATAGAAACCACAGTTCAACATAAAGGTTTGAAAGTAAGTATAAAAGTTTCTGTTGAGTTATATGCCACTTTTACTTAAAGAAGATTTATCATAATGTATTGTTTTTCCAAAACAAGAGCATAAAGCCCCATATTACTCTTGCAGACCATTTGGTCTGTTGATTGTAACAGAAAAATATACTCCTTAGGGAAAGAGTGGAGCTGTTCTGAACCTGTATGAGGACTAAGGGGGTTGGGCTGACAGCAGAGGATGGGAATAGATAAAGGTGTCACTAGGAGAGGTTCTAGACAGAGCAGGGGAAGGGATTACATTAATCCCTGTCCTGCTTACAGGCCCTTCAAAAGGTATTCTTGAACTGAAGAGATGAAAATATTCCTAGTGTTGGATCTGTTAATAGGCTCTTAATAAAATACCATGGAGTTTAGAAAAAAATGGATCCACTTCCTTTCATCTGCCTTGAGAGTTTTGGTTTGTGAGTTTGCTAATGGCAAGAAGAAAGGCTCTAAAGTGGTAGAAGTGGGAATCAAATCATGCTGATGCTGCTGTTTGTGGCCCCTGGACCTATGCTAAGGTTTCATTTCTGTGACATAAGTCTTTTGCAGAGGCCACTCAGTGAAAATTAACATAAAACTCAAGCCATTCCACCAACTGCTTTCCTTCTTATCACATACATCTTTAACCATAAACCAAACCTGATTGCCACAAGCACCCACATTGTAGAACTGCTCTCTTGCCATCCCCTTTGTCCAGGGGTGAATCCTTGTTTAAACTTTGTTTTGGCATTTGTAACCATACCTCATCTGAAGAAAAAAATTCAAAGTACAAATGTTTGCAACAGTTTTTTCTTTTTTTTTTTTGTCAGGAGTTAGATTTTAAGATGGATTAAACAAAGAGTCTTCAGAGCTTGCAGTGTGCTATTGCTTTACAAAGTGTTGCTGGCACTAGTCATTTCAACATACAGCAATAAAAGAGAAGGTGTGAGGACTATAGCACTATGATTTGCAGATGGCTGCCCCGCACCTCTCACTCTGCTGCAGGTGGCTGCAGGGAGGGGGTTCCATTGGCAGCCCCTGCAGCTACTCAGAGCCAGACCTGAGTGCAAAGCCTCACTGGGCAGGTTCTGAGTTACAGCACACTGCTGGGCAGCATACTGTCATCATTATTTACAGAAGTTGGTGGACTTTCCTCCTCAGCTAAATAGACTGGGAGCCTCAGAGTTTGGCTTTGAGGTTTTGGTTTGAACAAATCACTGAAATACAAAGGAAACTGCAAAAACAGCAGAATAAATAGTTTCTGAATGTTAGCTCCAAATCCAGAATTTTAAAAGAAAAATATTGATCAAAAAGGTCATCGGGAGCAAGACAAAGGAAGAAATTCCTCCTACAGTACAACAGCCTATGCAAAACCACAGAATGCTCTGATAGTGGGTTGCTGCATATTGCCTACTAACATGTATCTATTCTGAATTAAAAGAAAGACTTACTGAGTGTCAGTGTTCGGCTGTCTTAGACCCTCAGTAAAGCTGCCAAATTATCTTAGAAAAAAAATGTAGTTTTTAAAGTTGGTTTGTGACCTATACTTGTGCTGGCCCCAGAGGAAAAGGATGGTCTGAGCAGTTCCCAGGTGAGGTAAAGTATGAGTAGGACTATAAAGATGGAATTTGAATTAGTTTTCATTGCCAATATTTCAGTTTAATTGCATTTAATACATGTGACCAAACCTGCCCCACAGAGGGCTAAGGAAAGGAGAGGCAGAACAGAAAAACATGAAGGTGATTTGAATAGCTAGGGTGCAAACATCAATAAACAAATGTTTATTACAAATTATAATGATTCCAAATACTTCTGCAACATGAAAATAGAGAGCACCGAACAAGCACTAACTAATCAATGATCTAATTAATGATTCAAGATCCCAAATCAACACTGGAATAAGACAAGTGCTCCACTGGAGCTGTGCTGCAGTGGAGGGAACCTGCGCACCTGCAGGGCTCTGCCCCCCACACCCAAACTTGGGGAGCTGGGTCAAAACATTCCCTACCTACCAGCAGTGTGCATTACATGGGCAAGGAGGTACCTGCTCCTTTAATAACGTTTGGGTGGCAAGTTCATGAGACATGAGAGGCTCTAAGCACCAACTTCACTAGGTTCTCAAAGGAGAAAAGTGCTAAGTGGCAAAAAACCACAAACGAAACAACTCTTCTCTTAATAAGACTAAATACAGGCCTAAGACATATGCTTAATAAGATAAACTGCCATTTATCTGCAAAGTTACTTAACGCTACTTACTGCTGCCAAGAATTACAGGTTCACAAACCAAACAGACAGAGAGATGATCAAACATCCGATGTTCAGCCATGCAAGAAAACCCGATGTACTGGGGGAAACTACCAGCAGGTCCCTGATATGGCATTTCTCTGCTCCTTCTTGCACAACACTGCTACCTGGCACCCAGTGCTGCCCCAGCGAGAGAGTCAGGGAGTGCAACAGGTTTCCAAGGATTCTGGCCTACATCCAGCCTGATAAGCTGTGTTTTACCTAGCTTCACTTTGGGACATCAGTTTTAAAGTCAGCTTTAGTCACTGAAGAAAGGACTGTGAAAGGCAGAGCTGTAAAGCAGTTGCTGCTGAGCTGGGTTCTGTATTGTTGAGGCTGAGGGGAGGAAGGAGGTCAGCACAGCGTGGTGTGTGTGGCCCTGCTGCCTATGGCCAGGGCAGCTCCTCGCCCTGCAGATGGCTTGGCTTTCCAGCTGGAAAATGTCTGCCTGGTACAAAAAGTAATCCTGAATCATTTGTTCAGAGCTCAGAAAGGTCATCAGTTTTGCATGGAATTTTGACACAGAGTATACAAATTTGTGATATGAAAGAGTAAAGATTTTTTTAAAACAATAATTAGGGAGGCTGCTATGTTACGTAGTCTAATGCTGAGCACCTTAAGCGGTTAACGTTTCTTACTATTGTGTTACTTTAAAGTATGTTTTAATTGATTTTGAGGTGATTAAGTCTAGTTTGTATGGAGATAGAGATGTTTTGGGTTTATGAAGAGTTTTCTGTGCATTTTCACAGACCTAGCTGATTTAAAAAAAATTGTGTCTATGTCAAAATGAAGTTATATACATGAAAGAATTTAAGTTTTCAAGTCTGAGGTCCAAATTTGTTATTGGTATAACTGCTGTAGAGGTAACCACTAATCTGACCTAGATTCTGGACTTTAGACAAATTTTATCATCCCTAAGGATTATGTAGAGTTTACTTATTGGGAGGAGAACCCAATCACCTTTCTCTGCCCCTTGTCTGAGAAGTGGACTTTGCAGCCACATTTAGCAGTGGATACCTTGTCTTGGAAATGCCTTGGCATGATGCATAATAAATGGGACTTGCTAGACCTGAGTGCTGGGAACTGTGCTGTCTTGCTTCTGTGTGTAGACATACCTGAAAGGACTGTTACAGAGATTTGTAGATAACCAAAGCTTGAGACTGTATAGTTTGTACTCTACTGATACAAATTCCTGCTTTTCATTGATCTTCATTCACTAAATTTGGACATTTGGCTACTGGAAAGAACCAAGTAATTTTTAAATCCATCTTTCACCTCTATCTAGTGCTTATGAAATGCATTGTTTTGTTTTAAAGTAGAGATGAAGAGGAACTCTTATTTTAAACACCCTAAAATATTTTGGGATTTAAAATCCAGGCTGAATTTAAGTTTTCATTTGCATCTTGGGCTCTCCTTTACATTTTATAAGGGAGTAATTGATCCATGTAAAGTGCTTCTACCTCATATTGAGAACGGCAGCATGTAGTACCTCAATATTTTATATGAACAATTCCTGGTTTTAATGTTTTATTAATGTTAGCCTGAGACCTCTTGTGTTACTGTTTAATTGCTTAGCTGCATTTGCTCCTATACTGAGCAGTCTTGAAAAAGAGATGAAATATGGGGTGGTTGTTGTCAAAAATACAACTGGATTTCAAACCTGAAACCTCTGAGTTTAGTTTCACAACTTAGAATTTAAATTGGTGACATGGCTGTTAGAAGCCATTCATTCCCAAGATGAGGCCCATGCTGCAGCTGTTGATTCTATTCCACAAAACATCTGCACGGCTTAGACATGACTATCTGATGCCTTGCAGGTTCCCAAGCAGGACTAATATTATTTTCAAACAAGAGGGAGGAGAAGTAAAATATCTTCATTTAACTGCTAAGGAAAAACATGCCTTGCAGTTTTGAGAGATTTAGTCCCTCTTTCAAGTACTCAGCATACGGATATTTCCAGACATGAGGTGGAAACATCTTGTCTCAGTTGTGTTTCTTTGAAAGGACCTGGTCAATCTGCAAAGGTATTTCTCTCATACTCACATATTTTGTGTACATTGTTCTATTTCTGGCTCAAGAACTTTCCTGTTTAAATCACTACAAAACTGCATTTTGCAGATCCATGACCGAAGAGTTAACATCTTGTGGTTGCAGAAAGCATAAAAAGAGCAGACTAGAGGAAGGGAAAGAATTTTCATTAAGGGATTAATTAGACAAAACAAGGCAATAAGAGACTCCAAAAAGCTCACTCTTTAGAGATTTTCATGACTGTACTCTTTACAAATGAGCTTAATCACCAAAAGGAAGAACTTAAAGGCAGATGAGGAAGTGGTCAATAAACAATAACTGACCGTTGGGTTACTGGGGTATCTCATACACATCAAGCCCAATATCTGCATTGCTGAAATAATGGAATAAGGAATCCTGACCTCTGCTTGTATCACTGCGGTGAGTTCCTGAGATCTTGTTCTATTCTGGGGAAAAAAATAGTTCAGTTTAAATTTTTGCCTGTCATCTAGGGGCTGCTAGCATACATAGAGGATGTGTATTTTGGAGGTCAAATAAATCAATAAAAATCAAAACAAATCAGAGATAAGGTAAATGAACAGTCTAATGTTATTAACTGACTCAGAACTATCACTTTCCTTTTTCTGTTTTTTTCTCTGTTCTTGTTCCTCAAAAGCTGTAGTGGGATAAACAGTAAAAAAAAGAAAATGAATATGTAAAGTATTTCAGTCTCTTCCCACGTGTAATAAAATGAAAACAAATGTTCTCACTTCTACAAACTCCACCACATCAAATTAATAATGGAAAACATCACATCAAAGCTCTCTTTGTGCTCAATAGCCTGTGGCACATTTGGACTCATCAATAGATGTTCAACAATATTACAACTTGTTTAAATCTTGGTAAAGTAGTGTTATGTACTATTGTTATTGACTTTCTTTTTCTAATTATCACCCAAAGGTGACAGATGATACAGCACTAATGATCAGACTGTTTAAGAGCTGAATCAGCTTAGAATCTCAACTCATTATACCACGGCAGGACTAAAAGATTCTTTGCGCTTTAAAGCTAAAAGCTGCACCTCACTGACAACATTTTTGTTGTCACAAAAGTTTTACAAGACATATCATCCAGAGGTTTAAGGTGTTTTTCATTGAGAGTATCTTTAGAGCTTTTAAGGTTTCTAGTGCACATAAATGTCTAAATATTTAAAAATAAGTAAAATGCATATAGCTGTCACGACAAAGGAAATATTTACAGAATCTGTTTTGTTATGCTGAACTTTCCCTTGAATCCGTTTAACATAATAGTAAAACTGGTCTTGATTTTAATATAAGCTGAAGTTAACAGAGCTGCAGATCCACAGCATTCCTTTGAACTCCATTTTCTGTCTGCTTGGAAGCAGGGACCACAATGGTATCTGTGGTGTGTTTCAGTTCACCTCAACTTCACAGATGATTCATCATTTTTTATGAAATTAGCCAGTTTGGCAACAAAGTGTGGCTTTCTTACATCTCTATTTTGAGAATACTGTGGTTTAGTCAAGTTTTCTTCCTGTTACTTCATTGGATATACATTGAGAATGAAATTCCTGATATTATCCTTAAGTATGAGAAATGATGGCCATGTCATTGAGGAGTAGAGGACATGCAATGTGAAACACATCTGCCTGTGTGCTCCAGCTTGTCTCAAGAAACTAGACTCTTCCAAGACTCTTGGATATTTTTAAAGCCCTAGCACAATAACATCTTGAATTTCTTGTTGTTGTTCTACTGTACATTGTATTTGTTCCTATTGATTTGTGCCACTGTCTATGCTCCTGGACTAAAAGCTCAAAGACTTACAAAATCTGGGCCAACTTTCTCATAACCTGATCACCTGAGACAACAATGAACATGATGATCAAATCAGTCTCTCACAAAATAAGTACTTGTTTGCAGTTTAAGAATGGTTCAGGTGGAAGAACATTATGAGAAAATCATAAATAAGAATTAATGTGGTGGTTTAGGCCAATATGCACCCAGTCATAATATTACTCCCCCTCCTAAGCTGGACAGGAGAGAGAGAGAGAGGAATATAACAAACTGCTTGAGAGTTGAGATAAGGACGGAGAGATCACTCGGCAATTAGCGTCACGGGCAAAACAGACTCAATTTAGGGAGAAAAAGGTTTGATTTATTAAAGAAACAATAAAAGCAGGGAGACGAGAAATAAAACCATCTTAAAACACCTCCCCCCACCCCTCCACTTCCCGGGACTCCTTTTCCTTCCCCCCCAGCAGCGCAGGGGATGGGGAATGGGGGCTGCAGTCATTCATTACAGATGGACTTTGCCACTGCTGCTTCTCAGGGGGAAGCCTCCTCACACTTCCCACTGCTACACTGTGGGGTCCCTCCCCACGGGAGACAGTCCCTCATGAACTTCTCCAGCGTGGGTCCTTCCCATTGGCCACAGCTCCTCACGAACTGCTCTGGCATGGGCCCTCCCATGGGGCAGCTACACACACACTGCCCAGCGTGGGTCATCCACCAGGAGAGACAGTCCTTCAGGGACAGACTGCTCCAGCCTGGGTCCCCTCACAGGATCACAAGTCCTGATAGCAAACCCGCTCCGGCGTGAGTACCTCCCCCATCGGCTGCAAGTGGATGTCTGCTTCCCGGTGGTCCTCCATGAACTGCAGGGGCACAATCTGCTTCACCATGATCCTCACCACATATCACAGGGGAGCCTTCTTCTCGGTGCCTAGACACCCTCCTCCCCCTCCTTCTTCACTGACCTTGGTGCCTGCAGAGATGTTTTCACATTCTCTCTCCCTGTTGCTGCTGCAGTTCTGCAACTGCACAACAACTTTTTCTGCTCAAATATGTTATTCACAGAGGCGTTACCTCCACCACTAATTGTCCAGGCCTGGGTCAGGTGCAGGGTCCAGGTTAAAACTGACTGGCCCTAACCCTGTCAGCTACAGGGGAAGCTTCTGGCAACTCTCCTTGTTTAAAGAAGCCACTACTTTAGCCCCCATGCTACTGAAAAACCTGGCCCAGGCCAAAACCTCTACAATTAGTAAAAAATTGATGCTAGAATAGTAGCAACGCTCATTTGTTTCCCACAAATGCCATGATGCCTTTTGCTCAACAATTATGTGTGAAATGGAGGTTTTGGATGACTTAAAGATGCTTATTCTCTCTCCTCTCCCCTCCATTCCCCCCTACTCCCCCAAGTTTTTATAGCCCTTTTGGGACCTTTGTAGACTTATGCTCATTAATCCCTTCATAAAAGGCTCGGGTATCAGGTGCCTCCATGACCAGCATTCAGACCATTTGAGCAATTAGAGAGAAATACCACAGATCGCTCTTAATTCTCTACACAGAAAAAGTTTGGCTGTAAGCCTGCAGTTCTGACAGTTTACTCTAATAATGAAGCCAAAATAAAGATCACTCCACCCTACCAATTTCCCCATCAGGTCTTAGGCAAGGCTTAGCAAAACTGGACTCCAGCAGAACTTCAGTCCCACGTGTTCAAATGAGGAAGTACCACCCATTTGTCTACAAGAAGACTTTTCGTTTCAGTTACACTGGTTCAGAAACTGATTTGCAGTAGAGACTCTTGACATGAAAAGACTCATGTTTTTATTTTTCAGGGTTTTAGGTTGCTTTAAGTTAACTTCATAAGAAATCGACTAAATCAAAATAATAAGGAAGCACACCAGAAACAGAGTATCCAAATTAGGGAGATGCACAAGTTTCAGTGTCAACAGAACTTCTTTTTTTTTTTTTAAACGCTCTAATAGTTCACAAGTCTGCACTCCACAAATATTTATTGTGATCTCTAACACCAAGAGTGGAACTGAAAATCTCTAGAGCTAAAATGAAAATTTAGTAAGGTTAAACTAAGGGATGGGAACACACTGAACACACAACTTTTGTGGCTGTGGTGAGGGACAAGCAATAACACTTTCTGACCAGGAAGCTTGATGCTGCCTCTAGCCTGAGGATACTTGTCCAGATTAAGCAAAATCCTCACCTGGACAATTTCCATTTACTTGGCAAAGATTAGAACTAGAAGAATTGGCCTCTACACCTTGCACTAGAAGCCCAGACATTTCAGCTTAGTGGGTTATTCGTTGTGCAGAGCTCAGATGATACGTTTTTCAATAAGCTGTGTTACTTCCGCATACAGTGCTAAAGGAATTAACTTTTAAAATCAGGCAATAGTCACTCTGACCTCTGTATCTAGTTTCTGCCATTCAAGACTCACGTTATAATTCAGGATAGTAGTTCTCCAATTTGTCCAAGTCACATTCCTTAAGAACAAAGTAAATGAAACTATTAGATGTTATTACAAGAGCAGGATTAGCAACTGAAAGCGTCCCTATAAACTGCTATCTAATTATTTATGACAGTTTTTATGTTTCCTGGCAACCAGACAAACAGATTAATAAGTCCATAGTCCACCTCTGATATTCTCTTTTCCCCTATCAACAACTTTTGGACCTTGCAACATTCATTTTCACTTTGGTGAAATTAACCACAGTGCAGTGTCAGTGCAGGACTCGTAGCAGTGCATCAGTTGCAGTTCACGAAAGGTTTTATCCCCAACTCAGATGAAATATATGCATTAGACCAGCACAGTAGTGAAGTGCAGAACAATATTTTTGCCTGATGTGTGCATACAGTGAAAACACAAAAATATCTTTGGAAAGAATCTTCCTACATAACTTCTTTTCTGCCAGGAGCTTTCCCACCTGTACTCTGCAGATGTGTCTTGTGTCCACAAATGATGTTCATTTTGCCAGTTCATTTTAGAACTAACCACAAGCTGCAAAAGTCACAGTTGTAAATCCCAGATTGCACAGATTTATGTTTTGGGAAATTGCTTTTTCTCTCTTTTTTTTTTTTTTTTTTCCCCTCACTGGGTTCATCAAGGCTGAATCTCCTGTGCATTTTGGGCAGCACTGAGTCTAGTCCAAATCACTGGCTTTAGTTTTGATAAAATTTAATTTTGAAGATCCTCCTAGTCCCAGCTGTGCAGCCTGCAAAGGATGCCAGGTATGCAGCATTTGAACTCCTCTAGCAACCATAGGTATTTAGTTTGGAGTCACAAAATATAAGGGCTATAGACGCCTTCCCAATATTGACATTCAATGGAAAAGTTGCCTATTTCTCTGTGAGTCCTTCAAAATAGATTCCCAACAATTTTCCCGATTCTTCTTTATGTATCTCATCCCTGAAGGCTCCAACTGAAAGAACTTTTCTTCTTCGCTGTCTGTCAACGTGAGCAATTAATGGCTCCAAAGAGTTTCTTTGAATGACCCATGTAGTCCCACCCACAGGAACTGGCTTTGAGACAGCAGTGTCAAGTAGTTTCATGGGAATCCATAGCGAAGCAATAGTTTTACCCAGAGGTCATAATATTTTGGATAAAATTGTGAATCAGTTTTTAGCTGTGTGCTATAAGCCTCAGGCTACTTTTTAAATTCTCCCCCAAAGCTTACTGTTTTTTACATGAAGAGGCCATATGTCATAATAAACATCAGGCTTAGGAATCGCTCACACTCTAAATGTCAGGCTACAAAGCTACCTTTAAAGATTAAATCTCTGCCCTCTTCAAAAGGGAGGTTGAAGGGAGGGATGGAAAAATCCCAAATACAGAGAATCTTACAAATAAAGTGAAGTTTACTACTAACAAAACATATCTTGCAAAAACACACTTGGTGCTTTTCTGTTAGAGCTGCCCTTGATAAAATGTGGGTGTCATTTGAAAAGGACATCATTTCCAATGAATTCTGAAAGTGTCACACAGAGTATTGATCGATCGAGTCTTGCCATCAGCATGACCAGGGCCGGCAAAGATCTATCCCTGTGATCCAATTTTCAGAGTTCACAGATACCTCCAGTTCCAGGCAAATGGCGTCAGCAAGTGGCAGGAGGAGTCTGGGGGAGGGGAAGTGGAAGGAAACCTGGAGAGGAGAGTCATTGCCCTGCTGTCTGCTTGTCTAAGCATTAAATGTTATTAGCCACAAGCATGGCACCTCCATTGTGCAGAAAGGCTGCTATATTTCTGGCTTTTGTGTTACCAGCAATGCCGAACCACTTGTAAGTCAAAAGTAGGTTCTTATCAGCAAGATATACCCTGATAAGATCACAGTTGTTATGATTACATCAGTGTTCAGCCAGTTTCCCCCTTCTGCCTACGAAGACATCCGCACAGTGCAGAGCTGGGCAAGGCCTATGGCTGCAGTGCCATTGCTTTCCAAATACAACTCTGGCAACAGCAGGCTATCAGGATGGCTCTGACTGATGTGCTGTGGCAGGCACTGCCCACCTGCCCCGTGCATCACTGCAGCACAGGGCTCTGGGAAACACTCTCCCCAGGACACATGCAGAGCCAGCCTTGGGCTCTAGTGCAACACTGTGGACCTGCTATTTACAGTGGCTTAGGTACTAAACCTATTAATCTTGTAGGAAAAGCTGGAGAGGGAAATTATCAACACCCATAATGAAGCTGAGTAATCTCAAATGGAAGCTGTTGTCTCAGCCTGAATGACTCCTGGTTTGATTTTGAAAGTGCTGTCGAGGTGTGTATCGGGTGTGCATGCCCCCCTCCACTGCACAATTAGTGATGTGCCTTGGTTTGCTCATGTTAAATGGGGAGAAATATCGTGCTGCATTCTAGAACAACAAATCCTTTTGCAGGACTTTTAGGCACTGTGCACCAATAAAAGAACAGGAAAAATAAAACCATGAAACACAGCAATAAAAGGAGAACAGCCGGTTAAGAGAAATAGGACGATTTGCTGTTTATATGAGGCTGCTGCGGAACTACAGCAGGTGGGGAAAGAAAGATTAAGTGGGATGAGTAAATTACAGATGCCTTCTTGTTATACACTGGATAACTGTAACACCAACTCACTGCTACTCAATATATGAAATACTTGCTTCTACTGTATTGTTTCCTCTTCATGCCAAGTGGCACAAAATCTCTTTCATTACTATTGCAAGGAAATTACTTTATTCTCTAATAATTGCTTATATGTTAAAATACATCTAACAATTGACATGTTTTCAGACATTTCTGATATTGAAAAGAGTATTTTTTAAAAATCAGGTTGGAAGTCTTTCACAGAAATTGAGTTTTAATGAAAATACTGATAACATTTTAAAAAAGAACCTCCAAAAGGTAAACAATGAGTTAAAATACCACCCTCCCATCGCCCCCAAAATCTTCAATATTTCTTGATGTTTGGGGAGAAAAACGATTTTCTGATGAGATTTATGAAAGAGGGATTAGTGAAAGGGGTTCCACTGTCTCTGATTTCTTAAATTTAAAGGAACAACGATTTTAATAAAAAAAAAATTAAAGAAAAGCACTCTCATTTCAAATTGAGACGAAAGTCATCCTCTGGTATTATAGGATTTGCAGCTACTGTTTAATGAACAGAAAAATGAAGACCCTTATCTTCTAATGAGATTTTACAGGTGGACTCCAACACCTACATGGACCTATTTACTCCCAGTGGTACTCTACTTAACAGACTCATTTCAAGATCGGTGTCTAAATCCGCAAATATTTCTGCTAAACTTGAGGACCTCTCATGTCTGAGTATAGCAAAGAGAAAGCAAGGCTCTGTAACCAAACACTTGAAGAATTTTTATGCTGAAATCTCTTTTCTTTTAGTTTCCTATAAATTACATATTTTGCTTTAAAAAGTACCCATGGAAGTGAAATTCTTGTGAGTCATCCAGAAATTACACCCTACAGTTTGTGCTGTGAATTTGCTAAGCATAATTAAAAGCAAGGACAGTGAAGATACGTAGTAAAGCCTACTACAGGATAAACCATGTTTGCACAGAGAGCATAGCACTACTTCAAGCCACAAACAAATCAATCAAAGTCAACATCTATTTCCAAGTGATTTGATAACAGAACAAAAGTAACTAATTTAATGAATTTTTCATTACAAGTCCTCCACTCCACCATATAACTAAAAAATCTACAAAACAATCACGCACTACTTGAGAGAGAGAGACAAAATTCTCCTTACCTTAGGAACAACTGCTACCAGCTGATCTGAACTAGGTTAAACTTAGAGAATGTGCTTAGGCTGAAAACCCCTTGTCAAGCCTCTGTTTACTTTGTGCTGCCTCTGCAGGTGTGTGTCTCCTAATGATTGCACCTGAATGTTAAGGTGCTTGCCATTTCCCCTAGAAGAGTCTCTATTCTATTTGTTTAGAAATTTGCTAAGAAATTTAACCAGAGAGGCCTAAATTTCCCTTTCTGCATACTGGTTCTCATAACTGGCTGCAGTTGACTTTTTTTTTTCCCAGAAAGTTTTGGTAGGAGTGTTTGAAAAAACCCTCCAAACTGAGTATAAAGTGCTAGTAATTTGCATATAATCTGCGTAATGGTCCACTTCACCAAATACAGGGTTTTTTGAACGAAACCTCCCCTTCTTCTAAATGTAATATCTGTGTGTTCATGGGATGAGCACAGAATGAGCTCATGTGAAATGAAGGACTCAAGTTCAGTGTTTGGCTAAAGCATTGCTAATTGCTGATGCATCTGTTATTGCTCCAGATGAATGGGATTGTTACTGAAGTGCCTGACTGGATTGTATCCTACACTGGCAGCAGCAAAGGGAGAGTGTTAAAATGGAAGATTCTGGCTTTTCTCATCATTGACTTACCTCACCCTGGATATATTTGCAACAAAGTGCATCAGTTGTTCTGGGCATTAATACATTAGTAGTAAAAAAAGGACAATCCTGGAATTTTATTCTGAAAAGACTACATCAAACTCCAATCGAAGCTAAAGCTACTATTAACTTCAGTGGGGTTTGATTACGGTTCAAATATTGTAAATGACTTCTCCAGAGGTTCATCTGGGTAACCCACTCTGTTGCAACAGCTAAGTATTGACAAAGCTTATTTCCGTTTCCAATACCGTTCACACTTCTGTCACCACCAACTTTGAGAGCAACACAGGACCATCCAACAGAGATTAAGCAGACTTTTTTTCCCCTTGACTTGAGATATTTTCTCATTTCTTAAATTTCTTACAGCAAGTGAATTTTGCAGTGAATCACACTGTGTGTTGTTTATGAATTAGCTCACTGTTTTGGTTTTCATTATAGATCTTTTTTTTTTTTTTTTTTTTTCTGTACTAACCTGATGAGAGCTTTTTATTTTGATCATTCTCCAGTAATCATAGCTACTGCATTTAGATCTGTGACCAAATGCCAACCTCTGCTTCTGGGTGGGGCATTCATGCAGCTTCCTATAAAAACTCCTGGAATACATAAGAACATTTGTGGAGTTGGCTCATTCAGCTGTACATGTAACCTGTAGCAGGGGGTAGTGCCAGAGCACCTGATTCTTCACAGTCTGTTCCCTTTTTTTTGTCCAATGTTGGGATGCTCCTAGTCACTTCTCCAATGCAAAATTCTGTGATGAAGACTTTACTGGTCAATGCAGCCTAGGCTGATATATTTAAGTTCAAAACTATGATGTTATGATGATGCAGTCCCCATCTCTGGAGATACTAAAAAAAACATGTAGATGAAGTGCTGAACAACATGGTTTAGCAGTGGACTTGGCAGTGTGAGGTTAGTGGTGGGACTTGATCTTAAAAGTCTTTTACAACCAAAACATTTAGATGAGTCTATGATCCTACTGATTTCCCAGAATTTCTTGTTTTCCACTGTGTAGGCAAGTAGAGAGAACCTTGTCCAGTTAGCTTCCGTTGTGAAAAGCTTCAGCTCCTGATGATCTTTCAAAACAGTATCGCTGTGACTTTTCTATGCAGAATCACTTTAGACTAGCTCTTGTACTCTGCCCATTTCCAGACTTTCAGAGACCCAGTCAGGTTTGTCAGTAAGAATTTCACTGCAAGACTTAGTAAGTTTGAGTGAAATAAAGATTCAGAAAACAGCCCAGAAAACAGAATCCTTGACTCATGACCAGCATTATGAAAAATACGACTACATGTAACTTCAGGGGAATGTTCAGAGAATGGACCAAGTCCCATAGTACCAGAGTTAAATTTTTATTCTGTTATACTGCATGTAAGAAAACCTGATATTGCCTAAATTCTTTTTAAAAGTGAGCATACTATTAGTCTAACAAAGTGAATAAAAGAAAAACCTTATAAACTACATTTTACATTTCTTGGGTGCAGTTCCTTGAAGTCAGAGTATTAACTCGAAAGCATAATGTTTCAATATACATATTTAGTTATCAATATCACAGTGTGTGAATTTAAGCTACCAAATGCAAGCAGAGAAACTGTCAGTCTTTCTATCCTGTATACTTCATCTGTGTATGCTGCATGAAACTGAATGATGTCTTGGAAACCCTGCTGGTAATGAAAGGAAGCATCTTGTACAGTGCTAACTAACTTTGGGTAGCAACCCCCACTGCTGTATTGTTGAAGGCAGTGGGCAGTGTGGCAGCTCCTTGTGTGCCTGGCAGCAGGCACAGCCTTAAGCAGACCAGTACGTAAGTAACAGTAATGCCTAGCAATGCCACGATGGCATTGCAAGAGCCTTATTTGGAGAGAGCAAGGAGCTGGCCCCAAATATCTTGCTTCTGAGGGCTGTAAGAGAGAGAGTCTTGGTTACAAGAGGTTAAGAGGTTCTGTCTTTCCTCAAAGAACAGGATAAGCAGCAGTTCATGGAGACTGAAAGAAATGCAAGTCCTGGAGGGGAGGCTGTGGAAGTGGTGAAGCCTGAAGCTAGAGTGCTTGTCTCTCTCTGCAGGAGACACACAACAGTGAAGATCATCTCTGTGTTTGAAAAATACTAATTGAAGAACAGCCACCCTCCAGACCTGAATGTGCACATGGAGGCACAGAGTGAGCCTGCTGTAAGTACAGCTGCCCCATCCCTCACAAACGCTTTGCCCTTAAAAGAAAAGAAGGATGCCATTCATGTCAGCTTTCCCCAAACATCTTTGGCACTGCTTCATGTCCCTGTGCTTGTCTCATTAAGGAGAGAAAGAAGATGAGATACTCTGAATAGGAGTTGTTGCCTACATTATGTCAAATTCTTCATAGAAAAGAAAAATCCAACTGTGGGGTAGAAAACCCCTGCCCGTCTTCAATCAATCCTCACTACCACCAGGCATCTAGTCAATTTTTATTCAGTCTTCTGTAGGCTCGACTTCAATGAAGTGGCACAGCAGGTCCAGTGCTGGCAGCTGCTGGGTCCTGGCTGCCAGCGCACCGGTGCTGCTGAGGAGAGGAGCCAGCAAAGTCTGGGGAGGACTGTGCAGGGGACACAGGAGTATTTCAATCCATGCCCCAGCCCTTAATCATAAACTTGAGGTTCAAAACCTTGCTGGGCTGCTGGCCGCTGATCCCATCTCAAGGTGATAGTCACCTCTAGCCTTTCTGCAAACTGCAAACCTACTGTCCATCCATCTTAAAGCAGCTTGACACTGGCTTCTCTACCCATTTTACAGCCAGCGAACATTTCCTATTGATTTATTGATTTCTGTCTGCCTGTGGAAGGAGCTCAGAACAGACTCTATGTGCTCTTGCAGCCTCCTGCATAGATTTTTTTCTCCCCTTTTCCCTTTTTATCCAAGCTGTGTTAGCAGTCTGTGGTGAAGCAGGAATTAGACCATGCGGGAGCCCAATTTGCTACTGGCAAATGTGCCAGGCTTTTCTTCTTCTCCCTACCCGGCATGCACACCTCCACTCCCACTCTCTGCTTCCCATCTCCTTTTCCTTCAGGAAAGCTGGCAGATCCTTGCCCAGCTGACCGGTTCATCTCAGCTAAAAACCTCTGTTGCTTCCCTCCAGATCTTTTTGCTGTCATTAATAAGTGTTTGATATGCACATAAACGCTGCTTGTAACTGTGATTCCTTGATTTCTACTGGGTCAGAGAAATTTTTCCTTTTCTGAGTCAGTCAAGAAAAGGGCACTCTTTCCAACTGCACCCTGATCTGGGTGAGTGCGAGACTCTGTGTGTTTTAATAGACACACGTTTTATGAACTTCAGAGTCCCTCGGGGGCCTGGATAGCTCCAAAGATTTGAAGTGGAGAAGGGATGTAGACTGCCTTCCACCTCCTACTTGCTAGTCCAAATGCATCCCAGGTCAGCAGTGACAATTGTTCCTGGCTGATGATGATTCAGGGCCTTACACAAAATTAGTGTGGTGGCAAGACAGGTCCCAGTGGGCAGATGTCCATGTCACAAAAAAGTAACCTGGCTCATCGTTATCCACAGAGGCAAGTGCTGGGAGAGAGAGAGACTGCTTTTTCTCTCTAGCCTTTGTGGTGGTGCCTCTAAGTTCTGTCTCTGTGGGATACTTTTGCCACTGTTGTCCACATTCTTTCTTGTCTGGGGAACAATGCCCCATGCCTGCCTTACCCTGGCTCCAGGACCAGCCCCAGTATGGAGTGATGCTGACACTTTGCCCTGGTTGGGCTCTTTGGCTCATATTTTAGGTGAATTTGGCTTCACTTTCTCACTCTCCTTCACCCTCTTCATACCTCTGGCCACCAGAGCAGCAGTGACACTCGATCAGAGAGCAAACACAATGGCACGACAGGATAAAAAGGACCTTGGCAGGTGTGGGGCTGACCCCTGTAAATACAATCCCACTTTTTCATGCATAAGGCTGACAGAGGTTTCACTGCAGGCAACTATTGTGAAAAAAAACCTTTAAGTTACTTGATACTGCATCCCAGCCTCCCCTCCAAGTGTACACATCTGAGCAGGAGATATAAAATCAAATGGCAGCCTACAGAGCTGGCAAGCCAAATATGCAGCTTTGCTCTCCTTTCAGGAGATCACAACTTCTTCAACCTGTACCTCTGCACTCACATGTGTAGACCTCCCCTTTGCCACTCCCTGAGGGAATACATACAGCCAAATTCCCACTCTGACAAAAGGGGAGAAGGAGAAGCCTATTGGAAATTTCCCCTCTCTCTTCCCTTAGAAGATCCATGGGGGTTAATTATGTTTCCAGGCTGTAGGGACTGCGGGGGCCAACCCAGGCACAGAGACTGAATGCTCACTGGTTAGCTTCGGCCAGGAAATTGCAATTTGTTTGTATTCTCCTTGTCTCCTTTTTACACTACTCTTTTGGCTCAGCTTAGATTCACTGGAATTTTTGCTCCTTTATCTCCTTAGAGACTGGTCTGCTTATGGCAAAATCGCCTTTTGTGGGCCTTGACCTGCCTCTTGAGTACCCAGAGGATGCTGGCTGGCCTCAAGCAAAACGTTGCTTCCACTCCTCATCACTAGGCACCTTCTACAGCCACTCCTGTTTACTATCCCTTAGCATTTGATTTCTCGACTAGAATTTTATGTGCCACAGAATTTGCTATAAAATAATATAAGTTCTCTAAATATTATGATTATAGATCATCATGGGCATACTTCAAAGAGATAAAGAGTGGTGTTGACAGCAGAGCTGTGTGTATGCTTTCCTTGGAGGAAGCTGGCCTCGTGGGCAGGGAGCTGGTATTTTCTTAGGGATAATGATGCAATAGCGTGAAACTTTCTGGGCAGGAGAGTTTAAAAAAAAATAAGCATTTAAAAACTAACCCTTGCATTTGTGTGGATTGTTCTAATTTGTTGAAAATGACTGATGAAATGTTGAGGACTCTAAAATGTAGATTTTTAAAGCCTGAACTGGGAGAGGGGTGCAAAGGGAAAGCTACAGACATGGTTAAAAGCTGCATGACTGGCACTTATCAGAGGCTGAAGCCTGTTCCTGTTTAAACTAAACTATATTTTAAACTATATTTCTAGTGGTGTCAATGAAATGATGCAGATTTACACCAGCACAAAAATCTTGTCTAACATCCACTCTCTGCCTCACAAGCAGGAGAAAATATTTGCTGGGTAACTAGCAGTTATTTTAGGAAATTGCATCTGTTCATTTTTACATTGAATCTATCCATACGTAACTACATGCATTTCCATGGGTTACTTCTGATTTACACTGCAGGCGTCATGCATTTCCCTAGACCAACATTAACTATTTATTGATCTTCCCAGTACCCCTGTGAGGAAGGCTATTATTCCCATCATATAGACAAACAAGGATTACATTTTGGAGAGTGTCTGGATCTGGTGCACACATTTGGACCTCTTTTGCCATCAATTACACTTACAGCTCTTATTTTCCCCCCTTTCCCTCCTCCCACCACCATATGTGTGTAGGAAAATGGAGAAGAAAAACAGCACAAACCATAATCCAGGTCTAAATGCAAGGTAAGTCTGTCAGGTTTATTTCACTTGATTTCTCTCTCTTTTTTTTTAAAACAACAACAAAATCTCAGATCTCTGAAATTTGCAGAAAGCTGGTTCCTTGCTGATTTTCTGGTTGATTTGCTGTTGTGTCAAACTGTGCATGGAAGCAGTGTGAATTTTTCTGGGGGCTTGTAGAAATGAGTTGCACATTCAGCAGGCAGGGGAGTAGCCCCATGTCCTGGCCATGGTGAGCTTTGAGGGGGCAGGAAGGGCAGTGGGCTGTTGCAGGCAACATGGGCTGATGCTAGTGCGTATTTGGCATGGAAAGGGACCGTAATAGATGTGACTTAGTGAGTGGGATGTTAAAGCTCTATCCAAAGCACACTGAGTGCATCATTAAGGCTTCCCTGGACGTCAGTGTACTTTGTATCAGGTCTTTAATAACATAATTCATCACTGCAAGGTGAAGAAAGGTGAAGAAATCTCTCAACAGCACAGTTCTTATTTCTACATATGCTCTAGAAATATCTCCCACTCTGCCTGTGTACCTGCCATGTGCCAGCCAAAAGTAGCAGCACTGCACTTCAGTAATGGCTTCAGAGTTTTAGACCATTCAAGAGACCTAACCAACAGCTCCAGGAGACACTCAGCCCAAGAACCTGACCTTTTTCCTTGGGCATCAGAGCATGACTTCCTTAGTTTGTCCCTTGCAAGCAGCATGCTGTGCCCTGCTTGGCATCTTTTGGATCCCTCTTCCCATGTGTGGGATTCTCCATTGTCACTTTCCTTACAGTTCTCTTTCCCCTCTAGAAGGAAGGATGGAGCTGCACTTCTCTGAGCTGCCAAACAGTGAACCCTAACTGAGCACTGGAAACATGAGAAGTGCAGCAAAGACACCAGTCTGGGCACTCCAGAGTGGAGTACAAGTTGACATACTGAATGAATACAATTGGCATATGATTTATCGATTACACCCCTTCTGAAGACAGGCCTTCTACCAAGATGAGATTCACAGTGCATCACATCACTTAAATGAGCCCTGAAGCGTGTCCTTCATCAGATTTTGACCACTGGTACTTTCAAGAAGCACCAGGTTTTTTTAGGTTTTTAATGTGTCCAATCCAGCCCTGGGTGTGAGCCAATGCACCCTACTCGTATAGTATCAGAGGTCATCAAAAGGCAGAATTTATGACCTGCAGAAAATACTATTATTTCAATACTGTGATTCTTGCCAAAGTCAGTGAGACTGTCTCACAAGTCAGGGTCTCAGAGCTGAGCTCTGTTTTGCAACAAGCTCTACTAAAGGGTACGGCTTGCTTTGTCAATGCTTCTTCACTCCAGACTGGAAAATGTAGCAAAACTTGTAGGAAAGCACTAAAAAGAAAAGCTACAGTCTGTGATATGAGCACAATTTAGGAATTATTTTTTTTACTAGATAGGCAGAGTTTTACCACTCTCACTTTAAAAATACTTATATATGGGATAAACTCTGGTCACAAGGACATCAGATAGATCTTTTTTCTGAATAAAGTGATCTGCTATATAGATCTTTTGTCAGATGACTTCAGCTCATTTACTGAGTCACTCTATTTTACTCGTCTTGCTTTGGAAGACATTAGCTTGATTTGGTTTTGTTGCCAATGATATATCTTCTCTTGCTTTTAGTTTTGCTGATCTTTCTCCTATCACTCTTTTTCTGTCACCTGCAGTGCCTCTCTTTACCGCTCAGTTATTTTTCCTGCAACCTATTTCATCCTATTAGGTGGACAGCTACAATTGGTGATGTGGCCCAGACAGATTTTCTTGTTCCCGATAATAAATGGAGTGTTCAGTTGTGTAACTCTGACCTTGTGTATAATTTTCAAAGATAAGTTTTGGGAAAACAAATGGGTTAGTCATTATAGAAATATTGTAAGTCTTGACAGAAAATAACATGGCAGAAAATTATGACAGAAATAGCAGAAAGCCACTACGAGTTCTACAGTATCTAAATTATCTTTTTATATTTCAGGGTTGATAGTTTTACAATTACTCTTTAAGTTTCAAAACTTCATCTCCCTTGAGTCTCCCACTGTTACTTTTTCCTATTTTCCTGCAAGGACTCTCCTTAGCCTTGTAGCTCTTTTAATAATTTTTAAAAAGCTTTCAAAATGTTTAGTCTATTTCTCATGTTATTTCCTACTAAAAAGAAATGTTTCGTAATATGAAATTTCTTCATTGTTTCCCAGTCTTATCTCATTGTGGATAGTAATGCTTAGGAGGGGTCTGAAAGGCTAGCATGATCTGCTCCAGACAACATAGCACAGACCTGTGAGCATTTGTGAGAGATAGCGGGAAGCAGGTGGCAGAAGATAGATACTGAGCACCATGAAGGAGGCAGATGAGGAGAGCTACTCATCCTGCCTCTGATGACCAGTCCACTTGGCCTGTTCCTGATCTCTCATTATAAAGACTGACTCACACTCCAGCTTGTTGGTGCTGAAAAAGCACAGTGCTCAGATAAAAAACTACTGTGCAGTGCATCCCAAAGAAAAGCCAGAAGATGTATACCATCACCAGCACTGATGTTTGTCAGAAATCAAATGCTAACAAGAAAATAAGCACATGTATTAAAGAAGCTTGTCTCTGTCCTGTCCTACACAGTCAATGGCACTGACTGCAATGGTACATAACTGTCCAATCCTACTTACCACCTATTGCTGATTCTTGAATGACTAATGACACTTTAGGGTATTTGAGATATGTTCCTATTGATAGGAGTGCTTGTTGACTGTGCAGAGGTAATGAGATTGTTTCCATGCTAAAGGGAAGGCCATTGAATCTCTGTGTGCAAATGTTGGAGATTTTTTGCCTCCCTACTGTTCTGAACAAGGCATATTGTCCAACAATGAAGCCAACATCTGTAGCGAACTAGCCAAGTTTTGCCCCAACAGAACTCTGAGAGTGTATGATATGTCCTGTCTAAGTTGACATTGCCATGCTCAGTTTACCCTCTTGCAGTTCCCTACATTTGCAGGTAGTTGTGGCTTATCTGCTTGACAGCTGTTTACAAACTACTTTTATTTGTGTGTTGTGTTAACCTCTTAGCTTGTGTAAACAGCTGTAACTCTGTGGTGGTCTTCAGACAAAGTCTCTGAATGCAACCAACTCTACTGAGCTGGCTGAAAAGGGAAACAGAGTTATATATATGCTTTTTTGTCGAGGGGCTTAGGGGTAGATTTGTGCCTAGCAAGGAATAAAGCAGTTTGATCCCAGGAGCGCCTCTCTGACAGCCTTGTTGTTACTCTTCTGATGACTGCAGTTGTAGTCTTTTTCTCTCTTTCTTCCTTCCCTTCCTGCCTCCTTATGTGATGCTGTATTTTTTCCTAGGACTTAGAGTAACCTGAAGGATGGCCTAAATACTCTTTTTTGGCACCATGTATGTAGTGCAAGTTGGATTTGTTTAACTGAGGAGCAATCTGTGTAGTAATTTTTTTATTGTGCTATGCTTTTTGCCCTCTGTGTGTAATCGTTGCCTCCAAAGGCACATGGCTTATCTCTAGGTCTGAGAGTGGGCTGCTTCCCCCACCTACCTTTAGGAGAGCACATGGCATGGTGTCTGATTGGGGTGAGAATCACCACTGTGCTTTGCTGGTATGGGAGAGGGACCTGCATCCCCGACAACTTTACCATGTCAAGGCAAGTGACGGGTGATTGCTTAGTACAGCTCTTTTGACAAGACAACTTTCCTCAGCTTTACTTTAAAGAATGAAAACTCATTATAAGCTTAACAGCAGAAAGTGTCTCTCCTGGCTTTCTCCCAGGGGGTGAAATGACCCGAGGACACTGAAGGCAGATCCGCACAGAGAAGTTGCCAGTGGTCTGTTCAAAACGATTGCTGAGCAAGGAAACGGCACCTTTTCTGCTGACACCAAGGGCAGCAGCGAAGGGTGGGACAGGTGCTGGAAGGAGCTAAACCTTCAGCAATGGGACAGAGGCTCACTGCCATTTCCACTGCCAAACCTCATCTTTTATACCACTTTCTGCCTGTCCTTGAAAAAGTTACGTGGGGACATGTTACCAACAGAGCATCCTTGGGGGTGAGAGAAGATTGTGTTACGCTGGAAAGTATTAATGGTTGCATCAATCACAAGCCTGGTCAAAACAAATAGATGTCCTACTCATCCTTTATTCAGGCTGAATGGAAGATGCAATTAAATGGCTCTCATATAGTGATAGCAGGAACAGCAAAAGCCTGAGCAGAAGTGTGTGAGCTGAAGAACCATAATCCTCAGAAGAAGAAAGACAGGCAGAGAGGTGCCCTGGGACTGGCTTAGAAAGGCAGGTGGCAGCAGGCGAGTGCATGGAGAGGCTCAGGGAAAAAGGGAGATACAGAGCGTCCAGGTGTGAGCAGAGGCAGTGCTCATTGCATCCTGGGCTTGCTGGGCAGGCTGCTCTGCAAAAGCTGACCTGAAAAACTGCTGCTGTCTGTGCTAGTCAATCAACTTTAGACCAAAGAAATAACCATTTACTATAACCCATTTCACTTTTGGGGAGGAGGAAAAGCCCAGGAGAATACTGGGTAATCTCAGGGGCAAAAAGCTCCCATTAGTACCACCTGACTGTGGGAAAAAATATTAAATGCGCTAGAAGGGTGGGATTCACCACATGTAGATAGCACAGTGCACAGGCCTGCACCTGATTTAATGGCCTAAATTGTCTTTAAGTCACTGGAGAGAAATAGGCTGTTTTAGGGAAAGCTTCGTCTTTTCCTAAAGAAGGTTTCTAAAACAGGTCAGATGAATTGGACTTAGAACTGCCTGCTTCTCTCTATTGACTTTCACAAGAGGCTAGACAACAAGCTCATCCTCAAGACAGAGATATTCATACTATATATGTCTAAAGTTAGGTAAGATGAATCCCATCCAATAAGTCTCTGTGCCTCTACCTGCAGGTGAGGAAAGGAATGTGAATAGTGATGGATGAGAGAAGCACTGAATTTCCTACAAACATCCATCCATTCTTTCCGTGAAGTGGCTTTGGCCGCATTCTTGTGTATTTGTGCTTTCCATTAATGCTGTATGACAGTACAAATGCTAGTGGAAGGCAAGTTTCGTGCTTGCACACACAAAACTTGTGGGAAGAAGATTGTCAGTTTTCTTTTGCAGGCTTTTTGCACCAAAACTGATGGCCATATTTACATTCAGCCAGGCTGTCTACAAGAACTGCTCTGAACTTCTGACCTCTTTAGGCACAATGAAAGATAACAAAGATGAAGGCTGTATATTTTCTTTGACAGAATTATGAAGGCCAGGACATAAGTCATTTAAGCAGAAAGGATTGAGCAAGCCACAGGGTACATTGGCTGCTGCAGAGAGAACATTCAAACCCCTTCTGTCAGAGAGGAAGTGTATGCTGGTGGAAATATAGGTATAATCTGCATAGGAACAGGAGCAAGATATTTTCTTGTTGGAGCTGGTGTGTGAGCCAGGGCCAAGTTACTCTCCTAATTCTTCCTGTCTTTTCTGAAAGATTCATTTCCTGATGCCTCTGCTGGAAAAATGGGCTTCGCATCCCAGGTCTCACCTTGTCCATGAATGTATCAAGAGTCGTCCCAGGGGTCAAATTCTTTTCCTGCTTACAACCCAGGCAAGCCCGTCATCTTTAAGGGACTCACAGAAGCATTAAGAAAAATATGGCCACCATCATGTTATTCTGCATTTCTTTTTATGGGTGACCAAAATGTTCTTTTCAATGTATTTTAGATCTGTTTTCTACAGAGCATAAAAATGTTTAGCTATTTCTCAGCTGCTAGTAACATTTCAAACCCCACCATCAACTATCTCTACACAATAGATTTTCTTTAAATAACTCTTGGCAAATGCTTGACATCTGCTTTCTCCAATTAATTCTAGCAGTCATCATACTTCATTGCATATGTTGAAAGCTTTCAAGGATGATAAGAGGTACCTACAGCATTTCAATCATGGGAGTTTGTATCATATACACTGCTCTATGAAAGCTTCAGGATAGTTCATTCTGAAAAGTAAGTGAGAGAAAACTAAGATGAAACACTTGCTCTTTGTGAAAATAATGGGAGAAATTGTGAAATTAGGGAGAAATACTGCAAAATGCTTTTGATTTTGTTGCAATTATATTCTGGATTAAAATGAGGTGAGGACTTACACTAACACTCTTTCTTGTGAAACTATGAAACAATAAAAGTTCTACTCTAACCTAAATCCAAAGTAAATAGTTACAGATGCAAAAGCACTAGGAAATGACAAGGTGGTAACATTATGCCTATGATATTCCTATGTCCCCTCTTACAAACTCTGCTATGGGCTTCACACTCTGAGATGAGAAATTGTTCCATGAAAGCAATAGACCAAGGGTGTGCCTGTGTCAGTGCTGATCACATTTCTGCACAGTGGATTTGCTTGTTGCCTCCTTATTTCTATCTACACACTTGCCTGTCATTTGCCATTGTGCTTTTGCAGCCCAGAGGTTCCCAGTGAGCTGGAATTGCCAGCAAACTGTGAGCACTGTCAGAAGCAACAATAATCACACTAACGGCAAAAACAGCATTCATAAAAAAAATCCAGTGCTTTGGCTTGCCTGTAATCTCCCCTTGTATGTTTTGTAAACAGAACAACAAAGATCACTTAAAAAACATGTTAAGGAGTAAAAGATTTTTCTGACACTCTTTTGGAAAAAAGATTCAAGTACTGTAAAAACCTTATTAACTGCCATTAATCAAAAATTCTATCCATGCCTAGCATCTTGAACCATGTGGGTCACCTGGCAGCCCATCACCCCCAGCAGCAGGGCTGGCATGCAGCAGTGGGTGACTGCAGCCTGGGAGGTATGTGGGAAGGAAGCCGGGAGGAGGAAAGGTCTCCATTCCCCACTTAGTGCCTGGGTGCCAGTCTGCAGCACAACACGTCTGTGCTGCCCTGTCAGGACTCTGGGGTAGCATTTAGTGCACAATGTGAAGCTTGCAGCTGTTGAGTTGTTGAGCAAAAGCACCCCCTAAACCTTTCTGTCAGTCTTTGAGACCTTTATATCTATGTTAGTGAGTCCTGACACTTGTACTAACTCTACAACACTCTACAAGTGGTGTATTACAGGTTTCCTGCTTTGCTTTGGGGTTTCTGATATTCTGTGGTTTGTGTTAGGTACACTGGATTCAGAGATGAAAAGCAGCATGAGGAAAAGGCATAAGTTGTTAATATTTGTTGGATTTATTCCTTGCAAAATGCTCATAGAGCCAATTTCCATGTTAATACATTCCAAAGTGTCTTCTCAATGTTAAGAGCCCAATAATGGCAACAAAACCCAGTAAAGATAACATGTTACAAGGATACACAGTAAATCAGACAATTTAATGAATTCATAACCTTTCGTTTTATTTCCTTCCTGTGAGATAATTTTAGCCAGTGTCAATGGGATTTGTAGGAAGGGGGAATGAATAGTGATCCTACCTCAACCAATAAAACAAAATCCTAATTTTCTGTCTTTTATCTTTTCCCATTCTTTTGTGCGCCTCTTTGGCCTTGTCAAAACATATCGTTCAGTTAGAGACTAAAAATATTTTCCCATCGATTGGAGTTATTGATTTTTTTTAATCTGTACTTTGGCTTAGAGAGCTTGGGTGAAGGGTGAAAGTTCACCGGCTTAGTCCGCTGTTTTATCTGGACAGCAGAAGAATGTATTGGCAGCAGATTTGATTTACCTTGTTGGTCAGCTGTAGTCACTCCAAGCACTGCAGACAAGCAGCAAGCATATTTTGCTGTCTATTTTATTGTACACTGAACTTCTTGAAGGTCCAACCTTTCTATTGATTTATCTCTCAATTTCCAGTGGCCCGTGTTTCCATTCTTATTAACATAAATGTATCAGAAATCAGATTCCCTCTCAAAGATATATTGATCATTTATGAGCTTTGAAAAAAGTCTGACATGCGATGCTATAGATTTCAATCATTCACTAAGTCCACGAGTTTCATATATATGGATTAATAAACAAATGGAGAGAAAAGTGAAATAGAATAGTACATGTCACAGTGTTATTAGAGAATAGGACGTGGATATATCAGGTGTTACTATGGAACAATTTTTTAATACTAAAAAATAGTAGTTATTACAAATCAATGTCTAAAGCTTCAAGAGTCATGGTAGATTTGCTGTTAACTTATTTTTGAACAATTTAAAAATAAACTATTGTGAAAAGATAATAATAAAATTATAATTTCAGTATGAAACAGAAATTATTCCATATAGTACAAAATATTTGTCTTTTTCTGTCCTGCCTGTAGGATGCATTGAACAGGATAAGTCCTTTTCTTACAAGGCTGGCTTGAAGGTTTTCTTATAATACCTGTTACTTAGTTAGCTGCTATATAATTACATACAGGGGAAAGTTCTTGTCGTAGAAAATGATCTTTGGAAGATGTCATTAGCAAAGCTGTTGTGCCTAGTCAGTATTTCTGAGTCACGGTGAGTCCTGCTATTTCAGATCTTGGGGAAGCCTTGCTAGCAAAGCCAGTGAGAAAACAAGAGGTGGGGAGTGAAAATGTAGTGGAATCATTCTCCTCTGAAGAAAACCTTTTCCTACACTAAAATTATTAAACTACAGCTTTTGGGCAGGTCTGGCATTCTGAAACTGCAAACACTAAACAAGAACATTTAGCAGGTTCCCTAAACACCCCTTGATGAACAAGTGCTGCAAATAGGTGCATAGATTTCTTAAATGAAAGTTAAAATTTATTAGGTATGTAAAGTATACACAAAGTAACTAAAGAAAGTCTAAGTTACTGCAATGCTAATCACTTCTTGGAGCTTGCTGGTTTGGTCCATCTTCCAAACACTTATTTTTTCAGGAAGAAAATATCTTTTCTCCACCAGTTCTTTGGTCCAGGATTGACTCAATCACAGTTATTGGAAGGGCTTTCTATAGCTCCGAGTGTCTGCTCCTTGGCCAGTCGCAATGCTCCTCCAACTTCTCTCAAACAACCTGTGCATACCACTGCTGTTCTGTGGACACCTACTTAATCAGGGCTCTTCATTCTCCCTGAATCACTGTCACAGGCATGAAGTCAGAAGTCGTAATCCTTTAAGGGACAAATGGTCTTTCTTTTGCTATCTCTTTAATGGCAGCCTCCAACTTTCAACTTGCCAGGTGCTTTTAGCCTGCCTGCTAGGTGAGGGACAGGGAAGGGACAAAGAAGCGTCTCTTTGCTGTAGGCAGCATGTATGTGCAGGCTTAGGGCTAATTCACATGAAAGTTTGTTTGCTACAGTCCTCTTTTGAGGGGAAGGAGAGTGGGGAGGGTTATCTTCCTCTACTCAGCCATTACCTTCTCAGAGGCAATGAAGCAAAAGGAGCTTTCCAGGAAAGATTTCAACGAAGAGAGCACTGTGACCTTGCGGATGACAAGTAAATGCTCATGCAGTGAGCAATGTCAGTTCCCCATCCTTTTTGTGGCTGGAAACATCCTCGAGGGCTCTCTCAAACAAAATGCATTTCCCATCGCAAACCAACTTCCTGCATTCTGGATGGTTTCTAGCTCTGGCAGCAAATGCTCCAAAACTGTGGTGTCAGTTTTATTTTAGGTTTTACTTTTGCCAAGAGTGCTATGTTCTTGAATTTGACTTTGCTACCCACTCCAAACAGATATGCAGACTGTCTTTTCCCAGTTTTTGTCTCCCCTTGGGCTCACAAGAACAGGGGACACCTGAATACTGTCTTTTGCCATTCCCTATGGACTTCTCTATGTGACACAACATACCACAGTTGGAGCCACAGACTGTGTTTGCTTCTCTGCCACTTGCTATCATGACTTGCCATGTGCTTGCTCTCACTATGGTTGTTTTTGTTTTTTTTTTTTTCTTACATGCAAAGGGAACAGCTGGAAAATGCTTTTTTTTTTTTTTTTTCTTTCTGTGAGTAGGGGAATCATATCAATATTGCATGATCTATCTCCATTTTCAGTAAGTCTTCATTAGATAGCCATACTAGGATCCCTAGGTGACATGTAATAAAGCCCCTCTCCATGACAGAAACATACCCATTAACAAATTTTACATTTTCCTTTCTTCCGTTGCTCACCACAGAAGCAATTTCAGTAAGTAAGAGCCTGATTAAGTCTTTGCAGGACTGGAACACTTGCTGTCAAAGGAAGCACTATCAAGACTAAAGGAATGAGTTACTGGGCATTTTCTGGCTCTGAAAAATCATTTTATAAATTCAAGCAACCGGACACAACAAACACTATCCTGTTTAGCAGTTGTGACCACAGCCCTGCTAGGTGCCCCTAAATTTGAATCTCTTTGTTACCTAGAGTAGATAAGATACAGCAACGATTGTTCAAACATACGGTATCAGAGACCTTTGCACAGGGTACTGCTACTGCAAAAACAATCAGTACCTGCAAAACCTATTTGCTTAGTCTAGGAAACTGCAGGAGCTGGACATGACGACTCACACCATGCCAGACAATGTGACTGCCTGATATCTCAGAAGATAGTGTATTCCATTATTGTACTATATGATCCTAAATACTGTCATAAACTGCTAATACACTAATGTGTTCATAGTCTATTGATTGATACTAGGAATACTGTTCTGGGTTAGTCTAGCTCATTTGTAATACTGCATATAAGCAGAATTTCTTGGAGCATACAGCATGTAGAAAAAGGGATTCCACACATACTTTATCTTATCATTGCAGCATTAACATTACACTTTCTTTTATAGGGTAATAAAAATAATTTTATAAATAAATCTTCTCACTCTCTTCAAGCATTTGGGATACCATTCAAAATTCCAGAAATAATTCAAAATGCATTAAAAATTATATTAAAGGGCCGCAGCCTGAAAGTTTTAATAAAAAACTGATCAAGGGTGTCATGAGAAGGTGAGAGATGTTATTTGTATGAGGTCAAGCTGAAAAAAATCAAGCTGAAACTATAGTTAAAATGTTTTGAATATTTTTGAAATAGAAGTGGAGGGACACCTAAAAAAGAAAAGGCATATTTGGCCCAGCTAGTGAAATGGCTTTGGCTGGAAAAGGGGCAGCAGGGACAGATCCAGGCTGCATCTGGCCAGGAACAAGGAGTCCTCACTGTGCCATGGTAGGATGCAACATTCCCAGAGCAGTGCTATTACGGGCTCTAATTCTCCTCTTACTGCCCAGGCTGGTGCGGAGGCATATGTGCTGCTTCCACTGTGCTGGGACTTGCCAGGGCCTAGTGCCTCTGACTTTTGCCCTGGTGTTCAATTGGCAGTCAAGGACAGTCTAGGATGCAAGGCAGAACATAAGCACCATATCCTGAGGGCTGTCATCTGTCTATGTGGTTTACCAGCGAGGAAGAGTTTGGATTCAGGCAGAGTTTATACTACTCCAGGACCGAGAAATACAAGGATTAGACTGTTTTTACCAGCAGTGGGTCAGACTTTCAGGTTAGACCAGACACTCTCACCAGGGAGCTGGGCATGGTGCAGCAGGAAACCTGAAAGCAAGCCATTTGTTGTATTCTGCACAATCTGCAAGTAGCAGAGCAAGCTCCCTGAAAACTGCCCTGGATGGAAATCACAGTGACTGAGCTGTATGGCTGCGAGAGCACATGCTGCTGCTCTGCAGCCCAACAAACTGATCAGGATGTAACCTGCAGAAACCATGCACAAGGCATAGCTGTTGAAAAGCTATTCCTTTCTAAGCATGGCTACTGTACTGAGATATTAATAAACAAATTCCTCTGGAGACATTAGTTTTGACTCAATGATCTGGAAGGTCTTTTTCAACCTAAATAATTATATAATTCTATGATTCGAAGGAAAAATCTGTTTTAAACGTCTTGAGTTGATTGCAGAGCTGCCAACACAAACTGCATTCAGACTTACAGACAGCCTTCAGTCTGGTCCTAATTCTCAGAGCTTGTCAATGCCTCAGCCACATATTTGTCATATGTTCATATAAAATGGTTTCACAAAAAAGCATGAGCAAGTAAATGTGAGCAATGTTCACAGCACATGACAGCATTCACTCTCAGATATTATTGATAAGTAGTCTAAATTTGGAGATTAGTGATGTCTTCTATATTGTCATTAAAATATACCACAGAAAGGGTAACTAATTACACAAGAATTACAGATGTGTTTCTAGATTATATTTGATAAGTATGATTAGAAATTGCTGGGTTTACCTCGTATTATAGTATCTACGATGGTTTATAGACAGGAGAGTAAGAACATTGTTAAAGAGAAGAGGTTTTTCCAGGAGGATGGGCACATGCAGCAGGGGTTTGCAGTGCTGCATGCTGTCAGTCAAAATTTGCTAGCAATGTCATTGAAGGTCAGAGTCCCAATATCTCTGCAATCAAAGCTGACAATGACATGTTCACTAGATAGGTGTACCGAAGCCATTCTTCCACTTATTGTCCTGGAGTAATAAGTGAAAAATTACAACTTTTCTTTTAAATATACTGCACATATTATAACAATGTAAGTTTGGATCTTCTTCACTGAATGAGGATAGGAATGATAAAATGGCAAATTAAGAAGTAACACCAGTCATTTTAACTATTTGTGTTATACTGGTTTCCAGTGGTTTCCAAAGATTCATAGCCAGAGGAAAAGCAATAATAACACAAGTAATCCACACGTCTTAGGCAGCAAAAGGGGCTTGAAATAAAATAATGTAATCTCTGATTTAATCTACTGATGCAAGAATTGACCTGATATTTTGTTTCTTCAGCTCACTGTTTGCATTTATGTTAAAGCTTCAATTGGGAGCACAGTGCACTTTTGAAGCAAATTTCCAATTTCTCCCATTTACTAAGTTTTGGTTCACCTCATTCAGTACTTAGAGCTAAGTTAAAAGACGTATTGGAGAAATTCATGATCAGCTCCAGGCACTGATGGGTGTTACGGCCATGGAACCAAACTAGAGCCAATCTGACACAAATTCCCCAAAGACAAAGAGTGAGAGCGTCAGATCTGTTCGTATTTCACTACATCACTTGCTGGTGTAGATCACTCTTACTTTTGCTTCCACATGGCTGCCAGGAGCCAAATTTGAAGGAAGAAATCTGGGCCAAACCAAGGTAATCTCAGACATAACACAAAGAACTTTCCCAAATACCCACGTTAGTGGGAAAGGATGAATTCTCAGAGCAACCATGTCACACGGTGCAATAAATTTTTAAATGTTAGTAACATTTAAGCACTACCAACAGTGTAGATGGAAGATCTCATTATCAATTTTCAGACAAGTCAATTCCCAAAGGGAAGTTTTTAAACGAGATTTTTTTTTTTGAGTCTTGGATGCAACCCATTCATTTAGACTCTAAAGGCTACCTAGGTAGCACTGGATTGCAGATGTTATGTTGGTCATTATATCTAAAGTTCATGAATATACAAACATAATAAATTTTATACTACATGTGCTCCATATGGAACTTCCAGAACCAGGCCCAGGAATGTAGCTGAGGAATTAGGTGGAACCACCATTCAACTCCAAACACTGGCCTTAAAAACTATTACCTATGACTGTGTAGGGGAACTGTTTGTACTACTACTCAGACACGAAACAGTAGCCATGACCTCTCACAATGCCATTTTCAAAGTAGCAGTCTTGTCTTGTACTTTTCTCTTGGAACTGCAGCCTAGTTTTTTACCAAGGCCCACCAAGCCCTCTCCTAGGATTCAAAAAGATTCTCTTTCCTCTTCTCATCTCAGCTACTACAAGCTGTGCTATGGGCACATGACCAAGAAGCTCATGCTTGATGGAAATCATAAAGACTGATTTCTTATTTGCAAGACACAAAGGAATTGTCCTATGTATGTGTGAAACAAGGGAGTAGTAAGACCAGACATTATATCAGGAAAGCAGGAAAAGAACAAATGAAAGTAAAGATTGATTTTAGTAAAAAAGAGAATCAGTAAAAATGAGAAGGAAATGAGGAGAAGAGAAATGAATTACAAAGAAAAGATGAGAAAGAATGAGAGTTTCCTGAAGGCATTAATACACTAAAGAGCATCTCATGGCTACATTACTAGACCGGGTTCATTCACTCTGAGTTCCTTTACCTACACACCTACATATGCCTACACAGCTAAGTGACTATGGGACAGACATGGTTTTATATATTCAGTTTCTGACTGTATGTAGATATGAAATGAAGATGAAAACACAGTTGACTACAGCAAGAGATGTCCAATCAGACATCTGGAATGAAAATCTGAAATGTTTGCCTCCAAGAAAACACTTCTTGAAAAAAACCATGATGTCTCTTCAAAACCATGTCACAATGGGAAGGTTTTGCATCAGTTGAAATAACACCATTGAACTATCATACAGACAGCTTGAGAAAACAATAGAGAAAAAAGTTTAGTATCATGGGATGGAAGTTTTATTACAAATTACTTAGAAACCAGGCTTACTTACAAAAAAATGGCTCATTTAGTATTCTCATATCTGTGAAATCACCAAGTATCTACTGAAGAACTTCCTGAAAATTCTACGAGATACTGAGACTCTGACATGGTCTTTGAGTTCATGGGCTATTTTTTCCCTCTTGAAACTTAGGGCTTCTCTGCTAAGTTTCCATGTCCACAAAGGTTGCCTCTCCCAGGAACCCACTAGAAGTCTGAGTTATTACACTAGCCCAGCTGCCTTTCATGAGTCTCTTCTCCAGCTTATAGCCCCTGCATCCTCCCTAGGAATATATAGCTAGGTTTGATGGTTTCCAGTTACATGCTTTGCCTCTTTAAGAGCCTCAGGACCTCTTCAGATAGAGGCTGAGGGGGACCTTTTTCCACTTATACTCTGTTCCTTGACATTCTTCCCTTAGATCCCTCTCAGAAACCTCAGCCCAGACCCTTAGCTGGAGCAGTACAGAAAGCCAGATCATCTTTTCCTTTTTTTTCCTCAGTTATTGTAATGACACCCAGAATCCAGCACTCGAGATCAAATCCTGTTGGTTAAAAATATAATTATTAACTTTCATTGAAACAAAATGGGAATCTTGTTGTATATCTAGCTGTTTTGTAAACACGAGAATCTCATAAATGATTTCACAAAATTGAATTTCTGACAGAGGAAAGAATCATTCACAAGCAAAAGAAGAAAATGTAGGCAACATCTTGCAATGTGTATTTCACACATCCACCATGGCCCCAAATAGAAGTTTAGATGAGCTCTCCATCTTCAGCAAAAGGGAAGGGACAGAGAAGAGGCGATAGAAGGGTACATCAAATATTAGAACACTGAAACACCAAAAAAGAATTCCACCAATTATGCTATGTGAGTGAAACCACAGCAACACTGCTTGATCTGTGACAACAAAAAGGAACACGGGAAGGGTAACTTATCAGCAGAGAAGTTCATTAGAATAAGGAAAACAATGAGATTCCCTAAACTGCTTGCACCCTAATTTCATTATGAAGTTCTGCTAGAACTCTTCAATGGTTAGAATTTAAGCATTTGTGCTTTACCTGCTGCTAAGTGTTCAGGATCAACTTTTGAAATCACAATGGTGAGAGCGCTCTTACTTCCAACAATGTCTGCTTTATAAATACAATTTTCCTTGTTGCTCTTTGACACTCTGCCAAGCTTCTGGGAGAAACAAATTCTGTTCTCAGATGAACACAGCAATTTCTGCTTAGGAAAATGCATTCACGTGAATCTGATGGCTCCGTTTGTCTCTTAGCCCATGAGAGAATTTTTATCTCAGATTATTTTAGAAATCCATTCTACTATTTGAATCTGATTTTCCTTACAGCAAAACCAACAAAACCTCCTAAACCAAGAAAGTTAATTAGGATGCTATGTAACTGCTGTAATAATTACCACTGATTAACTAGCTGTTAGGTTAGCGGTGGGACTTGATGATCTTAAAAGATGTTTTCCTACCTAAATGATTCCATGATTCTATTTATTTATAAAATGTAGGTTTGCATTGCTATATAGGATTTGCAGTTAGGTAGCATGTAAAGAATAGTCCTCCTTTGTGCCTGGAACTGTAAAATTGCACTTTGAGAAAGAAGGAGCTTCTCCATGAGACTTTATGGTTGCAGGAGGTGACACATCCACTTCTTATTGTGTGAACTAAGCAATTAAGGTCTGGCCTATACATAAAGGCCCAGAGTATTGTTTGATACTGGTTTAATTAAATTGGAAAAAAAACCTTTTGCATGGGAGTATTCATCTATTGGTTTAATTTGTGTTGATGAATTTACAGGCATGAACTAAATTTGCATAATCAGTCTTAGGCTGACTTAAAAGAGTACAAGCACAAAAACTGTGCCAGTTAGCTAAATGGATATAAATTAACCTTGAAGCCCTCTATGGGCAGAAGGAAACCTCAGAAATACTCTACATCTGCAGAGAAAAGCATCTCACCAGAGCAATTCTATTTATCATTTAAGGATTAACAATATAAGATTAAAAAGGTGCCAAGCCATTTCAAAATTATTCCAAAGCTACTCTGTGTTGAAAATTACATATTTAAATAGTCATATTTTCAAATGTAGGTTTTGGAGCTGCAAGTCATCAAATTCTCATCAGAAAGCTTGGGCAGTATGGATTGGATGAGTGGACAATGAGGTGGATCGAGAGCTGGCTGAATGAGAAAGACCAGAGGGTGGTGATCAATGGCGTGGAATTGAGTTGGAGGCCTGTGGCCGATGGAGTTCCACAGGGATCAGTTCTGAGGCCAGTCTTGTTCAACATCTTCATCAAGGACCTGGATGAGGGGACAGAGTGTACCCTCAGCAAGTTCCCTGATGGCGCCAAATTGAGAGGATTCACCTCTCAGGCTGTACTGCCATTCAGCAGGATATCAACTACCTTGAGAGTTGGGCAGAGAAGAACTTCATGAAGTTTAAAAAGGACAAGTGCAGAGTCCTGCATCTGGGAAGGAACAACTCCATGCACCAGTACAGGCTGGGGATGACCTGCTGGAGAGCGACTCTGCAGAGAGAGACCTGGTTTATAATAAGCTGAACATTAGCAAGCAATGTGCTAAGAAGGCCAATGACTTCCTGGGATGCATCAAGAGGAGTGTGTGAGAGAGATTCTGCTCTCCCTCTACTCTGCCCTGGTGAGGCCTCATCTGGAGTCCTGTGTCCAGTTCTGGGCTCCCAAACTCAAGGATTATGGAGGACTTCTGGATAAAGTCCGCACAGGGCCAACAAGAGGATCAGGGGAGTGGAGTATATTCCTTATGAGGAAATGCTGTGGGACCTGAGGCTGTTTAGTCTAGATCAGAGGAGACTGAGGGGGGAATCTCATTAATGCTTACAAGTATTTTAAAAGGTGAATGTCAGGAGGTTGGGTCATCACTTTTTTTTCTGTAATGTCCAGTGATAGGAATGGAAAATGGATAGGTAATGGAAAAAAGCTGGAACACATGAAGTTCCATTTAAACGTAAGGAAAAGCCATTTTACTGTGAGGGTGAGGGAGCCCTGGCGCAGGCTGCTCACGGAGGGTGTGGAATCTCCTTCTCTGGAGATTTTAAAAACCTGCCTGGACATGTTCCTGTGCAACCGGCTCCAGGTGGACCTTTATTAGGGGGATTGGTCTAGATGATCTCTAAAGATCCCTTCCAACTCCTACCATTCTGTGATTCTGTGATTCTGTGAAGTCAGCTCAGATAAACTCTGTGAGAGGACATCCTGAGAATCTGTAAAGGCTGTGCTCCTCCACATGTGCCTGCTCCCTGTAGCACCTCCCATTCCTCCCAGTATGGAGCCGGATCCATGCCACACCACAACCTAGGTGCCCTCCAAGGGCAAAGAGACAGACTATTCTCTATTTTGGCCGCAGCCACTAAATAATTCATGTCAGATGTAATAAGGCAACAGAGTTCTGATCAGGTGCATACACATATATTTGAACTTTACATTTAGTAGAGACTCATCAATGCCTCATAACTTATATAGTAATTAAAAATCAGAATCCAATCTTACTAATTTCACCAGCAAGACTTGAAGAGACAATATAAAGTAACAGCAGGAAAAGAACCAAGAGAGGGTCTATTACAGTATTTAGATTGTAGGGAAAGATGTAAATTACAAATAATGAAGGAGAAGTATTGCAGAGATCAATAACCTCTGTATGAAGATCAAAACCAGGCTTTTGAGTTGCCAAAAATATCACACTCATGACAAGGCAATGTCACAGTGGGAGGGGAAAAACAGTGACAAATAGTTTGTCAAAAAGGTAAGAAGCATTTGATTACCTCTCCAGTTTGGGTATTGGATATTTTTATTACTGTGGTTTGCAAAGCTCTGGATGGAGCTGGGCAATTGCTACAAAAAATAGTTTGACAACAATTCAAATTAAAAAAGAAGTTAATTTTGGCTGCACCATGAATTTCATCTTGTGCAGTCATCTTCTGAATGGCTCAAGGGATATTTTCTTTCTGTGTTGATGGAAAATACATTTTTCTGGTAATCATATGAATGTTCTTGGTTGGAACTTCAAGATAAAAGTATTTGTAAACCCATCTTGCACACCCACCCTCTTTTTGTTAGATATTTTCAGATATCTGATCAGAGATCAAGAAGGATATCCTATGGTAGAGCTGAGCAAATATACACTGTTAACAACTTAGCAGGCAATGAATACTCAGTGTTTAGTCAAAGAAAGATCAACTTGTAGACTAATATAGCCATAGATAGCTGATATACAAAAAAAGAGCAAATAATTGTACCCCATTGATTGTTATGAAGTTTGTGCCTTCTAACTTCTAAAGCCAAATAAACCAAATGACTTCCATGTCAAATGTGTCTGATGAACAGCCTCAGAGCTGAGCTGATGTGATTTGTTATTTGCCAAATGCTGCATATTTGCTGTGAACATCATAGCTTTTTAAAAAATTAACATACTTGAAATGCTGGATTCAGAATCTTTGGAATGGTCTTTTCTATCCACAGGAAAAAAAACAGATTATTTCAAGAATGTTAGTGTGGGCTGTTCAAACCGATTTTGTAGTGACACAGATTTCTGAAGGTGCAAAACTCTTGTTGAGGGCACCAACTTTGGCTCACCTGGTACATCAGAACCCACCTGCAGTCTAGTGCCAACACCATCAACAACTAATAAAAAAGATGGTGATTAATGTACATGAGAACTGGATCCAGCCAATGTTTGTTTCACACAAACCATCAAACTGCCATGGGAGCAATCAGTTTCTATACTTTGCTAATCTAGGTTAGTGTCTACTTGTCAAGTTTCACAACTTAGTGCCAATCCTGAAACCTTTTTGTCTTCTTCAATGATAGTTTAAAACACCCTAAATGTTAACACTGGACAAATACCAGCTTCTTATGAGCAACCTGTCCTTGTTCAACAATACTGCACAAGAAACTTGCTCATAGGAAAGATTCAAAGCTGATTTGTTCATCTTTTTAGGTTCCAAAAAATAGTTGCACCGGTAAGGGAAGGGTGGTACCCTCTTTTCAGTTACCTGCTTTAATTTTAACTTTTCACTTTTGATGCCTCTGTACTTTTCCATCTTATGTAAATTTTTTCCCTTTCTGCTACTCCTACTCTTGTGTGAGATGGACTATTGCATCCCTTTCAGGTTACACAACATATTCTGCATCAACATCTCACAGAAGTATCTGTGTCTGTTTATCACAATCATTTACTTCGTGTGTTGGCTGTGTCTCTCATCTCTGTTGGGTTTTCTCTTTCCTTCAGCTGCTATTCTGTCAGAATACCTTGCAAAACATTGCTAGCTAGGCAGTCAGGTTAATAGTATTAAGTTCATTTTATAATTTGCTTTTACTGAATATTCTGAGCATTTTCTTCCATCTCAGAGATTTCATGATCCCCCTTCCCAAGCTGTTGACATTTACTTGCCCTTTCTTTCATTCCCAGCTATCTGTCATTCATGATTCTGATTCCAGAATAACCTATTACTATTTGTCTTTTATTCCTGCACACTTCAGCAATGACATATTTTATCTTGGTAGCTGGATTCCTGTACATTTTACATTCCTTTGAACCCTTAATCAGCTTTGCCAGTTCTTTATGTGAAGTAGCAACTCAGCAGTGCAGCTTCCTTGACAACCAAGGGTGCACACGCCTTGGCTTGTCCCTAGGCCTGTCAAAAGCAAGCATTGATCAGGTGTTGATTTTGCAGCAGGCTGAGGTCAGACCTCACATTTCTGCTTTTGGGCTGGGCAGAAAGCTTGGCCCCGTGGAGCTGTATGCAGGAACATTCAGCAATACTAAAGTCTGGGACCGTCATTCTTGCTATAGATGGTGTCATAAGTCCTACCTTCTCTGCCCTCTCAGAAAATGGACTTGGGAAAATCTGTCCCATTCTTCAAGCAGCCCTGTCTCCACAGAAATATCTCAGGTCATTTTAAATAGAGCTACTGCACACAGGTGAATTCTACACAGAGTGGCAGATGATGGAGTCACTGGTGGAAGAAGGAAGAGTCCTCTCCTCTAAGTACAAATATTCATCTATGGATGGGGCAAATGGAGGGTGAAAATGAATTAGGTAAGGTTAACAGTTTGCTTGACTCAGCTGATCAATAAGTAAAGAAGATTCTCTAATCATGGAGAAAACATATTTATTTAATTCCAAAGGAATTGGGAGGTGCTTCCAATGATGCTTTGTATAAAAATGTCTTTGGATCTTGTTCAGATAAAGTTCTTCATATTAAACTGCATACTGATGATCTCAGTATGGTACTTGATGACAGCCGCCTCAGTGCTTAGTTAAAATGGAGCAGATATGTCTACGAGTAAGTGAGCTAAACAGCATAGAGCATACATCTGCAACTGTTCTCAAGTAGTTTTTTCGGCACAGCTCATTAGCTATCTAGCACTGCAAAATTCAGGTATTCTCTGTTCCCATTAGGGTTTTAATTAAGAGATTATGACACAGCACTCTTTAGGGAAAGATTTCAACAGCTTTTTCCTTATGTATGCAAGACAGTGGGATATTCTTTTTTGCTCTTACAAAATCTATTTCTTTGTACTTTTTTTGTACCTTTGTTACATGATTCTCCAAGGGCTTAATATCTTAATGTCCCTTTTACAGAGCAGAAGAATCAGTCAAAGACTAAGTAATCTGCCTAAGATCACAGAAGGCGGCTGTGGCAGCATCACATTGAGACCTGAGGTCTCCAGAATCCTATTACTATGCTCTAACCCCAAGACCATCCTCGCCTTTCTTAAAAGCTTTACTATTACATTCAAGCATTCAGAGACTTAGATGGAAAATAGAAGGCATAAACAAACTCAGCATGCCAGTGCTGTAGATACTTTGAAACAATGGAAGAGCAAACATATAAAGTTGGATTAGTTTGAAATAAATTTGGAGAGGACTTTCTAATGTAATGCATTTATATCTACTTTATAACTACTTGTTCATCAATCAGTGGAGTACGTATTCCTCAAAATATAGATGAGTGCTCTTTAATACCCAGAGGTATATGATTCTCCTTTGTGAGCATTGACTATTTTGAGCCTGAATTACATCCATGATCATATGGGTAAAATGTGCTGGAAATAAGAATAACCTTTTCCCTTAAATATATTCCCTCTTCCCCTGTGATAAGTCTACCCATCACCAAAGACCTGATAAAAGGGCAAAAATGAAGGTCACTGACATCAGAAGTTACATAGTCATGCAGTAGAAATGGTTCTGGAAATACATGAAGTTGTTCTCTACCTTGTCATCAGTGCCAGGGATAGACATTGCAAAAATTAACCACACTGTTCAGATGGACTCTGACAATACAAGAGCAGAGCTCTTGCACATTGGGGAACTTTCCTATTCATTTTAAGGACAGGTGAATAGACATATGTGAGCTGTTTTGCTATATTGCAGACATGTTTTTTCAATTCCACTGCTACCTGATTTATGCTTTCAGACCATTCTTTCTGTTGATCTGTGTCAGTCCACCAGAGTGCCTTTATGTCACCCGAAATCCCCATCAGTGGAAGCAGAAGGTTGTAACACACTTCCCCATGTGTGGGACAATGGGAAGTTAAGTGAAAAACAGCTGAGGATAATAAGACATAATTAAGAGATAAAAGAAAGCCTTTGAGGAAGCTCACAACACCTTTGCTTGAGTACCTCTGGAAAACATCCTCTACTTACAAATGGTAGATAAAGTCCAAAGTCCAAACAAGGCACTTCACAGTGTAATAAAGTAGCAACCTGAGAATATATTTAGTTAAGAGATTGTTTTATACACATCTGCTATGCTATGTTATTAATCATGCCTAGTAGGCTCTGTGTGGCTTGCAGCCTTTCATCATAATTCATCTTCTGTTTCAGGTGACTATCATGCAAGAAAGAAAATAATATTCCCAGAACAACTCAACCAGTCACCAGCTATTCAATCTGAAACTGCACTTACAGGAGAAGAGTTTGTTACAAGGGCTTTGAGCTGAGAGCTACAGTCTCATTCTACACACTAAAAGCAAAAAGGATAGTTCGTGTCTTAAATGTTTCATGTTTGAGGCTGTTTTACATTCAGGGAAGTAGGGGAAATTGACATCTGAGATTCTTCAGATCATAATATGAATGGTAGTTTATTTCAGGGAATTATCTTTTTGTGTGACTAATTGTTCATTTGACTGTTCTCTGGAATTGAAGGTAAGGCATTTTGACATGTGACTGTACTGCTAAGTGCAATAAAAGCTACAGAGCAAGTAGCAAAACACCCTGAGGAAAGCAAACACACAACTAATGACACAGAGCAACTGCACTACTTGGAGGTTTTACTGGGACAAACCATAAAAATCAGAAGCAGAATTTATTATGGTGATGAGCCTCATCAGATTCAAATGCATCTTATTCTGACACATTTACCTAGAAGAGCATTTCTGACCATGAAAGGTGCTTTGTCAACTTAACTGGGAACATGGAGGGAAATCATAGAATGGTAAGGGGTTGAAGGTGACCTCTAGAGATCACCTAGTCCAACTCCTCTGCTAAAGCAGTTTCACCTCAATCAGGTCATCCAGGAACTTGTCCAGGCGAGTTTTGAGAACCTCCAGAGAAGGAGACTCCACAACCAACTCTGGGCAGCCTGTGCCAGGGCTCCCTCACCTGAACAGTAAAGAAGTTTCTCCTCATGTTCAAGTGGAACTTTCTGTGTTCCAGCTTGTGCCCATTACCCGTTGTCCTGGCACTGGGCATCACATAAAAAAGACTGGCCCCATTATCTTGACATCCACTATTTAGGTATTTATAAGCATTGTTATGGTTTCCTCTCAGTCTTCTTTTCTCCTGGCTAAACACTCCCAGGCCTCACAGCCACTCCTCATAAAAGAGATGCTTCAGTCCTCTAATCATCTTGGTAGTCCTCTACTGGACTTTTTCCAGTAGTTCCCTGTCTCTTGAGCTGGGGAGCCCAGAACTGGACACAGTAAATAAGAAATACTGTCTTGAATACAGATTTGTTTCTGGGAGTATGTAATGCAGTGATTGTGACAATAACAAAGCAAAGGGCAAACCATATCTCTCTACATTGTAGTTTACCACCCTGCATTTGTTTCAAGATTTACCAGGAGTTTGAATTAAATCCATCCAAACAAAGACTTGATATTCAAGGCTGCCCCTTGGCAAAGAGGGGTTTTGCATTCATTAATATTGCCTTGGGATGAAGGAAGGAACAAGAGAGCCCTGATTGACCTTGGACATTTATAAAGGTAATCTAATTTGTGCTCTTTTGCTGCTTTTTCATTAAAGCCACTCCTGGAATGTTTCTTATCATGGGTTGCACTTCCCTTGAGAAAAGTTTTAACAAATAGACCAAATCTAGCACAGAACTGGCCCAGCACTGCACTTCTTAATGTGAGTGAAAATGCAGACGTGAAGAAATCTTCTGTAATGCGACCAGCAAAATTAGGAAGGTAAAGTCAGAACCAGAAAACAGTCAAACAAGTCAACCTGTAGTCAGTGTATTACTCTCATACACAAATGACTACAGCCTATCAAGAGTTGAATGAATCTATTTGGTTCACTTATGTCAGTGGCCCATTTTGAAGCTGGCACATATTAACAACAGTTCTTCGTCTGCATACACACAGAGGCAAGAGCAGTAAATCTTACCTGCAGTCCTGAAGCTTTCTCACAGCTATACAGTTGAAGACATAGTTCCAGAAAGGCCCTGCCCAAGAAACTGGTGATGCCAATGACGAAAAGAAACATTGCAGTTCTCAGAAACATGACCACTACTCGGCAGAACTTTCTTTGTTTACCTTAAAGTATATTTGTTATACTACAAATTAACTGCATCCATTTAGGGAAGAAATGGTCTTGAATCATTGTTTCATCTTAGGAACCACAGGTGATGTTGTACACAGTCTGTTTACAACCTCAGGGGTTAGTGAAAATGAAACCAAACTAAGAAAACGCAGACCATTGACCAGAACAAGACCTGCCAACGTTTCCTTCTTTAATCTCTTAACCAAACAATACGACACATGACAGCACAACGGTGAGGATGAGGTTTCACAGCCTGCTGAGGATGCCAGTGTTTGGTGATAAAGAAAACAAGAATATTTTGCTTACCTGATTTACATATTGCACATTAAATAAACCCTGCAAGGTACCATGCTTCAAAACAGACTTATTTTTTAAGAAATGTGGATTAATAATCCTTCTTGCTTAAAAAATGAGCTTCAATATTTGTGTGAATTGTAGAGTGAAAAAAATCAATGTGCTATCGACTGCTGGGGATGATCACATTCATTTTGCCCTTTGTGGTTGGTGAAATCCATGCTGCAATTACAGAGACAGGCTGGCAGCAAAGAGCCTCAGTTGGGCTTTCAGTTCCACATTAATCCCAAACTCACCATTTTAATGCAGATATAGATTGCCACGAGTCAATAGCTGACTACTTGAATTGTGAAGTAGCAGTTCCATGCTATATTGGCAGCACTGGCTGTTACAGTATCTTCAAGCATTTTGAAATTTCAAAGCGTTACTTCATGAAAGTGAAGAGTGTAACTGACACCACATCAGAAAGGGACTGCAGTATTGATGCTATTATCATAAGAGGGGGAATCTAGAATAAAGACATAATACTACAAATAATCTTCAAGTAGATCAAAAGTAAACTTTTCATGGGATAAAATGCATACATATCCTTGATTCATGTTTTAATGCCCTAATGCATTATTTCATAATGTATTCCAAGTGTTGAGTTTTTATAATATTGTTCCCAATTCTCTGTCATTTACGCTATTCCAAGCACAGATGACTTTATCCAAGTCAGAGGGATCACTCGTCATGTATAATCTGGCAAGTGAGGTCAGGATTTGGCTTTTGAGTAGCAATTTCATTTTCAGCCATCTGTCTGTAACTCAGAATTGAATTCTGCCACTAAGTTTGTGTGCAGAATCCACTAAATTGTCAGCATCTCATTAGTAGCACATTCAGTGCAGTGTGCACTTAGGACTCTGTTTTAGCTACAGTAACTATATCCTTTTATAACTTTATGATACTGACCTCTCTACTGTGGCCTCATGAAATAGTGAAACGTGCGCTAGGACATCCACACACACAGTGTTACAGTTGTCATTTATGCTGAAAGAAGCAAACTCAATTCAAAGCCTACTGAGATCCATGGAAATGCTTCCATGGATTTTACTGAACTATGCACACGTGACTGGGGAAAACTTCACTACATTGGCAAACAACAAAACTGTGCTTGGGGGAGCTGGCTGCTGCTACCTGGCTTCTGGTGAGCCAGAGTTAGATCTCAGAGCACAGCAGCTGTGCCATGCCATGCCATGCCATGCTATGCCATGCCATGCCATGCCATACCATGCCACACTGCTGAGCAGTCAGACTCTGCCTTCTCTGTGCTGCTGTGTGTCTACAGATCCAAGAGTCACTGTGCTATGTGGCTGTGGCTATTTTTGCTGTTAATTTCTGAACCAGAATGTTTACAATTTTCCCAGCTACTGCATGATGCTGGCATTTAGGAACATACTGTTTCTGGTTTGAAATCAATCATCTTTACCTCATCCATGACTATATCCATTGAGGAATATGTTGTGAGTGAGCAACAAACTCAACTTTGTCAGATATAGAACACTGTGCAGTCATTTTTGTTACCTGGGTAACCTGTGAAATCAGTAAGATCTATTAGCACATGTAATACTATCAATAATAAAAATAGTATAGTAGAAAATACATAGGGAGTAGGCCTAGATATTGTGCTGCAAGATCAGATGCAAACAATCAAAAGAAGACATTTTTCTTTGTTTGTGTCTGAAAAACAGATTTATTTGATGTTCATAGAGCCTTCATGTAGTTTTAGACTCTTAATGATGAATCCTGAGCAGAGTATGCATCTATAAGGCTTTATAGAGGATTTATAAAGAAAATTCACCCTGGCGTTACATATTGGAATTCTATGTAGCTTTTCATAGCACGCCTAACATACCTTAACAGTCTACCTTAAAACATTTTGAGATTAGAGCAAGGATCTTAACTTTTCCTGCAGAAAAAAAAACTCTAGTTCTTTTTGCTGACCTGGAGCTGACAAATTCTTATATCTGAAAGTCTCATTAAGGTCAAAATTTGATATAGTGTGGAAACGAGGATATTTACATCTCAGTTACAAATAGGCTCACATTATATTTGGAAACAAACATCCACAACTTGGCAGGCTTTTGGTTGCTTAGAAAGATACAAGTGAGCTTTCAAATGTTTTCCTTTTGTTTTCCTGAAACAAATGTAAGATTGGAACAAGGAGTTGAATGCACAACCCAGCCACATCCCAGCACCAAACAATGGTTTCCTGCACAAGTTTTGGGGGAGGTGTGAAGTCAGTTGTGAGGGTGTAAGTTAAGTAGGGACAGTATGTTAAGTGGAGGGAAATGAACCTGACTCATGACTCATATAGTGGCAAAGCAGCGGATGGAAGAGAGCAAAAAATACTCAACTGCATCTAGGGCACTGCTGGTCTGGATTTTTTAGGCCTCTGGCTGTCTCGTCACTACATTTCTTTTTTTTTCCTTCTGAGGATTATTTTGCAGGTGTTGGTTCACTATGCCCTGATGCAACTAGGACCTTTCCCTTCTCTAGAGGTGCCAATCCCTCTTGGAGGGCATTAGCCTGATCTCCCTGGCATCTCCCAGGAGCTTGCCAGGGACAGACTGCAGGAGAGCAACCACAGAACTTCTGCCTATATTTATTTTCTCTCGATTCAATATTGCTTCAGCTATTGTGTTTTCAAACCATCCAGCTTGCGGTTGATTTTAAGACATTAAGTGAAACTTTGTACTCCAAGAAAGTTAATTTTGAACAGTTTGGGAGAAGTAAACCTGCCTTCAACAATCTCCACCTGGAATAAGAAAACCGTAATAAATTCTTCATGTTTACTGCGTTTACACAAGGCCCCAGACTATGGATTACCTTTTTATTACTCCTTGTTGTAAGGCTTTTTTTTTCCCCTCTATTATTAGGTTTTTTTTTTAATAACAAAACAGTGGCAAGAGGAGAAAATTGTTGTCTTCCCTGTGGACATTTACAGGCTTTTGAATGAAAGTTTGGTTACAGATTTGTACTGTAGAAACGTGAAACAGTTTTCTCTTACATAGCTGGTGAGCTTCATATCTCAACAGAAAAACCTTCCCAATGATCTGGCAACAGTTATTCAACAGAATTAGGTAAATGTCTGAGAGTCTGGAGTATCTTTGTCACTGCTGGAAAAATACCGAAAAATGAACGTACACACAAACACAACTACATATTCCTACATATGAGGTCCCATGTGTACTTTTTCATAGGCAAACAATAGGCAGTGGCTTTCTGTTCATTACTTTTAGCTGCAAAAATCTCTCTCCAGCAGTGAGTGGAATTTTCCAGTGCTACTCAATGTTGAAATAGTGAACTTTGGCAAATCTAAATCAACTGAGAGCAAATTCCAAATATGAGAACCTGTAGCCTAGGTGCCAGTTTGTGCCATTGCATCACTGGAGTTGAGCCATCCTTAGAGCACTGAGTACAGAGGGATAAATCCTGCTGGACTCAAGGGTTATGATCTAGTTTCTCTACTAGTTCCTCCTTTATCCTGTTTTCATCATTTGGTACTGTCATTTTGTGTTCTGCTCCTGTCCATATGTTATTACATGACTCACTGTGACATTGCAGGCAGTGGTCTTCTCCACGGGAAAGATAGAAAGATTTGGTATTTGCTAAACCAAATATAATTCCTTATCAACACACAGCATCTGCATTTCAGGAATACACAGAAAGCTCAGCATAGATTGATCACAGAAGAGAATGAATTTTCTATCTGATATGCTTTTAAGATCATTCTGAAGAAATGTGCAGAAAGATGCAGATCAATGCAGCATGGGCCCACAGAAACACACAGAAATGCAAAGCTCTTCTCAGGGAGAAGTCAGCTGACCTGTGACCAACAAAGCATTTCGAAGACTACAAAAATAAATTCAGTCAGGAAAAAGAGTTAAGGGAGGGAAACTACAGCAATTCTTAACCACTCTTTCAGAATCAAAAGAACAGTGAGATGACAGAATTCACATACCATGCATTTGCTGCCCAAGCAAGAGGAGATACAAAAGGACATCATATTATGAGCTGTAAATTCAGTTTCTCTCTATGCCTCAGCCACATCAGAAGTTTTGGAAGCTGAGAATCTAGGTATCAAGCTTCCTATTACTCTTTGTCACTCCAATGGTTCTTTCTGTCTGAGCATATGCATCAGCAAAATTAATCTGCCAAATGTATAAAACCCCCCCGCCAACTCTCAAGTGCCTTAAAAGCAATTGCCTAAGATTTTAAAAAGAGTGGACTTGTAATAGTTGCCAAAATGTATCACTAAACCGACACCCCCACCCCTCTTTCCCAAATCAATTATCAGACTTGCAGGTTCAAATCAAAAGTGGCACCTTGTTTAACAGCACCTCAATCCATAAGAGTGTCATGGTAACTTCTTGGGGAAAAGAAGTGTGGTCCCTACTCTCATTATGCTTGGTTCTCCTTCAAACCTCAATGTGTTGATCCAGCCCCGTTATTCGGCAAGTGTCACGACACATCCATGTTGAGTTCTAGCCCCCAAGCCATGGGCCCATGTTTCTTGTCTCAATGACCTGTGGTCATGCAGATGGAAGACAACGGATATAGTCAGCAGCTGGAAGGGCTGCAGAAAGGCTTCCTGAATGGAAGTGAACTAGTAATTAAAAAAGTAAATGAATGTGTCCTTTTAATTTAAACTATAATATGGCCAATGCAAAACACTGAATGATACAAAATGCACGGCAACAAACTCAGAGGTCAATCCTCATTTGTTAATGTATATATTTTAGTCTAGGTGATTTTTACTATTTTGTTTAAAAATAATATTTTTAGAGCTGATTGACCTGCAGTTTTATAAGTATCTGTCAGCAAATGATTCCAACACATCACTAGAACATTAGAATACATTCCTTATGCTGACTATCCATAAAATTCCTATGTTAGATTTGAAGTTTTATTATTCCCTTAAAAGCATTTAATGGCTTCAGCTCTGCACACTTGATAAAATTTCTGTCACCACTTACCCTGAACAATTCTCTAGGCTCAGAATTGGCAGCCTGCTGGAGGCCATCTCCAGTCTGGTGATATAGTGCTTAGGGTAACAAATTCTACTGATTATGCCTGTTCATAAGTCTCAGAATAAGCATTTAGGACTAAAAATATGAGTATTTACCACTACTTATTGTTTATGTGTGGTGTAATTGGTCGAATGAAGGCTGTCTGAATTTCTATGGAAAATGTAGATTCAAGGACTGGTTTAAAATCACCTACAAATCACTAGTCAAAAACAAAGGGAAAGCTTGAAAGACATGACTTTATGCCTTATTTCTTGCTCACAGGCAACAGCTAACAAGGTAAAAAACACCTAAATTCCCTTCCAGCACTAAGCCTTGTACACGGAAACAGCCATGATCCACCTCAGTTGTGAGATCCAAAGGAAGAGTGGAAACAAGGAAGTTGCAGTCATCACCTCAGCCAGCAGAAGCTGTTTCAGCACTCAACCTTGCTCCCGGAAACTACAAAAACTTAGCAAAACCTGATCCCACATTGTAGAGCTCTTCCCTTTTTTTCTGCCAACCCTGGTCCTGCCCTGTGATTTGAGTAGTGAGAGGCACAAAGTCCTTCCTAGTTTTTGTATAAGCAACTGAAATTAAAATGGCAAAAGTACTTGTATATGATGTCCAAGCGGAGACAAGCTCAATTTTTGAAAACCAAGTCTTGTCTTCAACAGAGCATTGCTCTTCCAATAGAACAATGGAGTGAAAAATAAGTAAATTGCACCCTTCATACATTTACATGTTTTCAATATTAAGTTCTAACAATTCAGAAATATAAGTAGAAACTTTTTTTTTTTACTGTATCAACCTACAAGGAAAACTTAACATTTACAGAGAACTGTTGCATGTAAAAAAATCTTTTAACAGAATTAAGAAGATTCACACATTACAGTACATTCATTACACAAGATAAAATGCACCGGCCATTGACAAGTTTGCAGTATCACAGTACTCGGAATTCAATTGCTACAGAGCCTCTTAATGTAATGATAAGTTACTTCATTGGAAAAAGTTTCTTGCTTCTTAAATGGAGTGTGGGGAAAGGGGAAGTATAGAGATAAGTAATTATATTTCTAATAGAGAAAGTTAAATGTATCTGCACAATATGAAATAGTTTTCCCATCTTATGAACATTTTCAATATTGCAGAACTCATTTGCATCCTGAATCAGAATGAAACACAGAAACGGAATATTCTCCTTTATGTTCAAAATGCCATCATTTTGCTTTACGCTCTTTCTTTGACTTATTTTTGTTAAAAATTACATTTCCAAACAAAATGTAATGAAACTGAACTTTCAGAGAATGATGCAAAATCTTGCACAGAGACTTTGTAACTTATTTTTCAAAGCTTCTTTTAAATGGAAATGTCATTAAAGGTAGCCTGTTCCAGCAAATTACTTCATACTTGACAAATCCACACATTTTAGAAAAAATAGATTTTGTCAAGTTATTTTCAGTCAACTCTCTCTGATATCAATATCTCAAGTCTGTGAAACATCAGACTGTGTGAAGCTATTACAAATACTGAATGTGTAAATAAGTATCTCCATCTAAATTACTTCATACCTTTTCACACAAGAAATATAAATGCAACAATAGATCAATCTGACTGTAAATATCTAAATATGTCCTTTAAAAGCCAAAGGAATGTCAGATACAATTTATTTTCAGCCCGTGCAAACTGAGACATTAAGTGGCAATTCTACTTCCATTAGCTAAATCTGGCAAATATGCAACTGTTTAAAGGCATTGTCAATAGCCATTGCACAATTAAGTATTTGTACTGATGCCTTATTAAATTACCCTTTTCAAGTAGGCATAATAAACTAGGAGTTCACTGTACAGATTTTCATGGTGAAAGTCCAGATCACTGGAAAATTTATTTAAAGAGAATGCTGTCCACCAGGTAATGAAGTAAATGTCAAATGTTTTTGGGCAAATAAATCTGAATTGTCTTTAAATTTTTTTTGGCAGATATAGCTGAAGACAACACTGGTAATAAAAAGCCTCCAGATTAACAAGTTTAATTTACAGAGTTCTAAGGTAAACTTTAAAATGTACTCTATCTCCAGCAGCAAAGCCTGCTTGTTGGGGAATGGAAACTGTAACCAAGGGCAGTCAAAAATGGCAAGACAGCTGGAGTTAATAACTTAGATATTTGTTCAAAATACCATTGGCCTCTGTCAGTTTAATAATAACTTATACTACAGTGCCTTGGAAAGAGCCATGGTAGCTGTTGTGCACCTCCAGCTGCAAGAAAAGATGGTTGGACCTCCAACTCAACTTAGCATACCATGTGGAACAGAAAGCAATGTAAAATTCTTTTTTTCTGCAGTCAATTCCTACTCCCATGTCTTTGAGCATCAGTGTTTCTTAGGATGGACCACCCTTGCAGTCTCTGGAGGTTGCTTTCCCCAGCCTTCCTCTCTGATCAGCTATGCAACAGTAGGATAAGAAATCCTCATTTCAACATGCAGACGTGACAAATAAAGCCTCAGTGGAAAAACAAATGTGCCCACATTGAGAAGCTGCTAGTGACTACCTTGTTCTTTGTGGCTGTCCAGATGAAGGCTGGTGTCAACAATAATCCAGTCTACATGAGTGTTCTGCCCTGTCCCCTAGATTGTAATAAAGCACCTTAATTGTGCCTTTTAAAATATTTCTCTGGCTTGGTATTCCACACAATTTACCCATGAGCTAATTTGCCAAAGACTACTTGCAACCTTTCTTTTTCAGCATCATTGTGAGTTGCCAAAAGGCATGGAGAATTACTCTTAAACTCTTTGTGCCAATTTAACACTATTGAAATGGAACGGCAATGGTCACAGATTGACAAGATGTTTCATCTTGTAAAATTGGAATTTTGTCTTTCCAGACCTCTTCCAGGGCTGGACTGCTGATTTCTTTATGTACAGTGTGAGCTAGCCAGGCACGCATCCTTCTAAAACTCAGTTGTGTGCCTGGCTTGAACCGACCTCAAAGGAAGACAGGCATCAATATTTGCTAGGAGATTTCGGACTATTGCAACACAAAAGCTTTACCTTAAATGTAGTATCAAATCACTTCTTATAATTTCCTCAGATATATCATCTACTCTAAATATTTTCTCATGAAATGTAAAAGTATTTTCCTCTCTTTGTAGCGTTATTGTATTGTTAGTTTCAGTCTGATGCTTTCAAGAACCATAAAGTTACAATATCCAAACTGTTATATATAGTGTTGAGAATTTATTGTTTTAAATCATAGCTTAGTATATTTAGTCAGTTTGTTTTATATCAAGCATTTATTTAAGTGGTTTTCATTATATTGACATTTTATAATGCCCTCCTAATATTCTTATTATTGATTTTAATACTGCAATGGTATTATTCATGGTGACACCTATTGGAAAGCAAGCTTCAATTATATCAATAGATGCTATTATTATAACATTGATAACATTAATATTTGATAGTGGCATAAAATGTGATACATTGGCAATTAGCTCATTAATGTAGATATCATTAAGCAAAAATGTCAGAGTTGTTCTAATGATTTTTCTGTTGCTTTCTTTTAACAAATTCTCTAATCACCATCTCAGTTTCATATTTTCAAATGTGTGTTAGCCACAAAAGTTGTTCCGAAAACTAAACAACATTGCTGCTTTTAAAAAAAAGGATGGGTTTTTATGGCTCGGAAGATACTGTGAGTCTTGAATCAACAACATTAGTAATAGATACAGTACATGACACTCCAGCACAGAATATTCAAAAATAAAAGATTTACCAAAACATAACCGTGCCTTTTTGCTTGTTGCTTAGCAACCAGAATTGATCTAGCAAAAAAAGTCACCTGACTGAGGAATTGCTGGTGGCAATATTACTCCATCATTTTTCTTTTTCACACTAAACTGATGAAGGTTCTATCAGAAATGGCTATTAATTGTTTCTTTTCTCTCCAGCTCCTTAATTATACAGTAGGAATGTTTCTATTGCTGTTACTGAAGGAAGAGACTATAAGGTAAAGCTTAAAAAAATTAATAGACATTCAAATATGTGTAGATCTAAAAGAACGAATATCGCAAACTGCAAACTCACTGTCAACTCTACCATCTCAAAATAACAAATGCAGGGAACTGTTCATATAGCAACAGAATAACCATTTTTACCACACCTGCACTGATGGTCAATTTGCAATAATCTTTTAAAAACCACAGGCTAAGAATACTTGTTATTTTGATGACTCAGTTGGAATTCACCACCACATTTATCTTGCTTTCACCATTTCTAAACATTAGCATTTTCATCTGTTGACTGAAAGCACTTCTGGTCGTCTATAACGTATATATAAAACACTTTTGATCTTTTAAAATCCTCCTGTCAACCTGGAATCACACAGCCTCTTACATTACCTTGTTCTTGTCCTTAATGGTGACCTGCAGTGAACTCTGCACTCCCTACTTTCAGATGTTCAACATCCTTCCTTTGTTAAAAGCTCCTGATCAAAAAGGAACATTGTGTTCGCTGTGTTTCCCTCTATAGCCCCTCACAATCATTTACAGGAATTACATTAAAACACAGGGTATGGACAGCGGCAATTTCATTTAACCACATACTGTATTTTTTGTTTTGCTTTCTACAGTACTTAATTCCTTAAGTAAATAAGAAAAGGGAATGCATCTTTGTACACTTGGTCCATCATGAGCAGTCAAATATAACTCTGAATCCAGAGCAGCACAAGATTAATCTACAAACACCTAAATTGCCCTTTTGCCTCTTTTTTTCTTTGAAATGAACCCGCTATATAAGTTCAGATGACATTTGTCCTTTTAAGAAGTGAAGAAATGTTACCTAAATGGAGCATATATCCAGTTTCACTTTCCCTCTGTATCATATTCAGATCTGGTGGATGGGATTTGATGCTATTTCCCACAATGCCTTCATGGTTCCTTCTGTAAAAGCTTAACAAGGACACAGCATCAGAGAGTCTTTAGTGGCTAATACTCGACCCCTTTCTCTCACATTACAGCTCCAAGTGACCATTTTCATGCCAAAAGGTCACCAACATCCCCATCCCCATGGAACCAATGTGCATCAACCTTCTAACCTTTGCCACCGAGAGATGATAGCTATTTGGGCTGCAATCCCTTCATTACAGATGGTCCATATTTTATATTTAGTGTGGGAGGTCAAATTTAGGAAAGTAATTTCTCTTAAAGCTAAGAGTTCCAATAATCCAAGATCTTCTATTGGCTTATGGGTGAGTGGACAGTAATGGGTTTATGGGTAGCTCTAGATTTTTTTCTCTTCACTGGGGAGGGAACTTCGTCAATCTAAATTTTTAGGATTGGCTGGCTACCATTCTTTATTATTCAATGAGCTCTTATTAGATTGTATCTAAGTACACTACAGCAGGCAGAGAGTATCCTTATAAGCAGGCTCAGAAGCTGGATCAATATCTCAATGCATTTACAATATTTTTGAAACTGATTAAACAATGCTATTTTTTAATTCTGTTTTTAAAGCTTATATGTGGTCATGCAGTTTTGTTAGTGACAAAAGCATTCATCCATCATCATCATTAATCACAAGCGTTAATCTACTGTTAAAGCAGCTTGCATCTTAATACAGAGACCATCTTTGGTAGAAATAATCTAACATTTCACAGCAGATCATGGAAGGATTGGGCAAACCAAGAAACCAACAACAAAATCAAAAAGATCAAATTCCAGACTGGTTAAAAATATCACCTCTACATTAAGGATGAACATTTTGTTTCCTTTTTTTTGTTCCATTTTGCATTCCTTTGTTTAAAATGGACCAATTATTATAGCCCCAATATTTCAAATTTCTATGCATGTGCTTACATTCAAGTCCCAAGCCAGTAAAGCCATTTGAGGACATTGTTAAATCCATTCCTGGTCAAGACAGCATTCAGGCACATGCTTTACTTGCAGGGAAATGACAAATCCATACATAGTGTTTGGAGTGCAAGATAAGAGTTTATAACCCATGACACTGTTGAATGATTCTAGTTCTTGAAGGCCAGTGCAGTCTATGGCTAAAAATCGCTCTTAGTCCTGCAAAACTGCTTCAAGACACAAAAGCAGTTTTGAAACTGCTTGTGAATAAATAATTTAAATGCAACTTGCTATCATCTGTATGATCATGTTTTCTATTAGCCATAAATATTCACAGTGGTGTTAGGAAAACCTAAATCTGTCCAAGACAGCATTGAACAAAGCTCCCTGTTTAAAACACGAAGCTTGCTACAATCAGGGAGCAGAAGCAACATTGGGTCATTGCATGAGGAAGAATTAGTGATACACTCTTCTTGTGGCTTCTGGTTGCTGTGCAAAGCATCTTCAGCTTAAAATCATACCTTTTATGTGATTTAGACCAATAGATTTTCAGTTTCCATCTTTCTCCTTTAATATTAGATCTACAGATTAGGAAAGCATATCCTAAGGCAGATGCTGCAAACAAGAGATATCAATTGTGATTAATACTTTGGGCCTAAGACAAGATCCTAACTGGTTTCTGAAAGTAAATTTCTCAGATGTTTATTTACACCTACATTAGTCTTCACCACTTGCTGAAATCTACAAAGATGTCAAAGAGCTGACTGATTCACTAGCAAGCTGGCCATATCTGCCTGATGATCAGGTGCTGTGCTGGGAACATGCAGCCACCTCCTGACATGGGGTGCCCAGCACCCCCTGTTTGCCTCCCATTACAAGCGGACTGAACATGGTGCAACTTGGTATGTACAGAGGGATTTGTGAAAAGTAAAAGCCAAAGTTTCAAATGCACTGAAGTGTCAAAAGAAGTGGCATTAATGCTAGCAAGGTTTTAAAATAGCACCTAGCTGCCAGTGCCAGGCACCTGGGCAGTGGAGAGTATCTGCAGACTTAGTAGATCCCTCTGTGTTTCACAGAGAGAGAAAATGGGAAGCATATGCTAAACACCTTCTTAAGATCATCTCGATTCATTAAAGGAAAAGCTGTGAGGAGCTCGCACCACATGTTTTCCTTGAGAGTGCTTGGAAACATCTGTGGGTTCAAACTGGACATTTGGAGAGCATGGGGTGGGGACTGGTGGCGATAATGGAGATTATGGAAATAACACTGGGCTGATCTGACCCTTGATGTAATCCCACTCTGATCGATAGGGTTATCAGAATTGTCAAAAAGGTGAGCCTGGCCGGCTTCACACATAGCAGTGCAGAGGGACTAAATTTCTTTGGTCTCTTTTAAAACATTTTCCATCACCCTTTTTCCAAGGTAAAGCTGTGCTGGCACAAAGCAGGCATTGTGTATATGAAAATCAAACCAACAGGGTGGCTCTGAACGAAATGAAGAACTTTGCTGCTATTAACAGTTCCCCGATGTTGCTTTTTCCCTTTTATTAGGCTCAAATATTGCATTTTTGATAATACTTGTGTACAACCATTCCATAATGTAAAACAAACATACAGCAAATCTTTACTGATTTTGCCTTTGATATTTTGTTATGCAAAACCTAAAATGGTGCTCCTCATTGCAATACACCCCCACAATCCATAATCACAGGTATATCTGCATCAACTATAATTAAGCCAGTTATTCAAGTTTTAGGGCTCTAAATCATATTTCAGATTCCAGCAGCAGTCTAAGATCAGGCTACTTGACTGATTAGGAATGCAGCTATAGTCCAGCAGCATATGCTGACCCAGACATAGATCCAGCAGCAGCCATGTGTGTTGGCTGTGCGCTACAGCCACAGACTGTGCTGCACAGCAAGCTGCAGGTTGTTCCTGATATTACATAGAAAGAATTTTTTTCATTTTCTTTAACTACTTGCATTATTTCCTATGCTAATGATGAAGAACATTTTACACATTTTTAATGTCACAATTGAACTAACATTTATTTCTGTAGTGTTTGTGCTGCATGCTCCATGAGACAAAGACTGTTGTTGTGTTTGATCCTGTGTGGTGCCTCATGCAGTGGTGTCCTGGTCCTCTCAGTGGTGTGCTGGGACCTCTCAGCTGCTGTCACAACTCATCTTTTCTGATATATCGTGTCAATTCTTTTTTTTTTTTTTTAAATTGTTCTGTTATTCTCATGTTTAATGAATAATCTCTGTAAACACTGAATTGTGTAACCAAAATCATCTGCTGCACACTTACAGATATATTTCTGTTTCAGTGTCTACACTACAATCTATCACAGCTCAAAGTAGTTAATATTAAAATGATGCCCTATGAAGGTACGATGGGTGTGGACAGAACCAATTTGTTTATACAATTGTGTTTTGCCACAGAGTAAATTAAGTTACTGGGTATTCATCAAAATTGAATTACTACAGGGAAAGCTAACAATTTTCTAAAGACACTGTGACATGAGCACAAAGCAGATCATGTCAGCCACGAGGAATCGCTGTCGTCTTTCAGGCTGCAGCTGAATTACTTACCAAAACAATTAGACAAAAGCAATCTTTAGAAAGCTGGAAGTTGCCAACCAGTGGAAAGCAATGACAAGTCTAAAACTGTGTTTATTTCTTACCTAGAGGAGCCAGGAGAAAGAAGAGACCATTCATGAGTGGAATGTCCATGGAAGCAGGTAATGGAGACATCTGAATTTGAGGAGTGTTAGTGTCCTGGCAGAACAGGGAGGACTTCTGACCTAAAATATGCCTGGAAAATTAGATTTTCAGTTGACTGTTTCTTCTTTATTTTTCTTTTCAAAACTCCCCCTTTAATGAGATGGAACAAGAAACCCGCTCTCTAACCTCACATTTCTTTACTTGAAATGGAGATGAAGGTGAGAAAATGATTGCATTTGAGTATAAGAAAACATAGGAGTGCAAATAGAGTTGGTCAGAAGAAGATTTTACCTCTCATTTTCACTCAATACTGGCTGCAAAATAAAGAATACAATTCTGGAAAATAAATAAGAGTGTGAGTAGGGAGATTCTAACTTATCTTTAGTTTTTCCCTGTAAGAAAGGTTGCTTTGTTAATTATTTTCACTTGAAAGAATATTGAGGCTTAAAAAATTATTCAAATGGTATTTTAGTTAACTGAAAAAAGAGTTAAAAATATAAAATAATTTTAAGAGCATTGAAATGTTGTTTAAAAAAACAGTTGAGGGCCTAATTTATCTTGTTTTTAAGCAATTTTTAAAACAAATAAATCTACAGCGTCCCACTTTTCTCAAGGAAAAAAGAAATGAAAAGAATTTGCAAAAGGACAGACATTTCCCTGTGCTGTTAAAGCAACAGAAAATTCACAAATGTCTGTCTGAAATATATCTCTTTTTTAAAAAACATGACATGATATTTTATAACTCAATCTCTGATAATAGTCATATTTCTATCTGCAAAAATATCTTGGTCAAAAATATTGTAAACCCAGCCCTCATTAGATAGTTTGACCTGCTTAGGCTTTGAAAAGAGCAAATCTGTTAAATCAGATCACTTGAGTTGTACTTCAGCCCTGAACAAGTGCTCAGTCCATGGGAACAGATTGGACCTGCCCACTGTAACCCCCCTAATATGTGTTAGATGGCCCCTCCTTGACACCAAGTGCTGTGCATCCTTGGACTACTTTCTGTGACACAGCATGTGGTCTTCCTGTTGGAGCAAATCTAGACACATATGTCTTGCTGTGGAGAGTGGAGCTCTTCAGGGAAAGCCTATAGATCAGATAGCCTCATGAGCCATTTCCCAGAAACAAAAGTGCTGTGGCCAGTGCAGACAGGAGCCAGCCTTCCTAGGAACATGCCAAGCAGTGCCCAAACATGACCCCTCAACACAGGACTTGGGCTGCCCTTCCTTCAGCTGCACTGCTTCAGGGTAATAACCACCATGTAGTTTGACACTGGCTTCATTGCAAACTACATGTAGTTTTTATGACTCTTGATTACAATGACTTCCCCAACAGAAAAACCTGTTTAGAAAGCTACTTTACCAGGGCTTTGCAGGATAGATTTTGGTTTTAAAAGATGATCATATGTCATTTCATTGGTAGATAGGACATTAGAACAAGAACTGAAAAATAAAATAAAATATCTATCTACTTCTATCCAATATTTACATCAGCAAGGCCATGGAGTCTGGGAGGGGAGTATATGTGGCTTTCTGCATGAATGAGTTCTGCCTTTAGGGGCTTGGGTATAGCTCAGCCTTGAGCTCATGGCTGTTCGCCAGGAATGATGGAAAGGGTGGCCCTGCAGAGCTCAGCCCCCAGGGCTCACAGATTGCCTACTCTGGGAGAGAGCAGGCTAGGCTCACCTGAGGCTATTTGCGTACTACTGGGGCTCCTTGATTCCCCTGAAGATGGTTTCTGGTTGAAAAACCAAAGTGTGCTGTGGAGCAGGAGCAGCAGCAGCAGAAGAGCTGCCTCTCCTCTAACATGCTGCCAGGCCAGCTGGGGCACTGTGCAAACACCATCTGGGTCACTGAACCTGGCAAAGCTGCGTCTGACCAGCGTCTGTGACCCTGAAACACACATTCCTTCCTGCTGTCGCATTGGCTCTGCTGCTGGCCCAGTATAAGTGCTATGAGCTGTTACCTGCTCTGTCAAGGGCATCCTCAGGGAATTTATCAGTTTGTTGTTTTTCATTTTAATTTGGGTGGGGTGAGCAGGGTTGCTTCTTTAATAGAAATGGGCTTACACTACACAGTACCTATTACTGGACGCCATACTGGTGCCTCAAGAGATGTTGATTGTGCACATTTACATAAATCTAAAAATAAATAAATATACTCACAAGCCTCCTCAATCAAAATGTGCCACAGACAACTAAAAGATCTTGAATCAAATATTAATGTTGAGATTTCTCCAGCCATTTTGTAATGCTTCCAGCTATCTTTATTACGCAATGTGTAATGCACTACCTTATTTTAGTCCTGAGCTATAAGGATCTTTTTGATAGCCTTTAACTGGTATAATAAAACCGGTCCTTCTTTGAGTGCCCAGGAGCAAGTGCTTAAGATGGAGACATGCTAGTCAGCACCTGCAGGCTGTGGCAGTCATGATCAGGCCAGTGCTTGCTGAGCCACAAGAAGGAATTACTCATTAAAGATCTGTCACTCTGGCAGAGGTAAATCCCGCCACATGCCTTATCCTGAGACAGGCAAGAAGACTGGTGAATGCTATCTCATGAATCTAATATTTGTCCTTAATTTACATTAGTACATATCATATTTGTTGAGTGGTTTTTTTGGCCTCAATTTTTTTTGTTCTTTTTGCCTTCTGCAGTTTCTCCACTATTAAATGTACTGAGTAGTTACTTGGTACTTTGCTCTATTTCCTTTCCCCTACATTGCTATATTATTATATATTTCCTACATTGCTATAAAGCTCCACACCTCATGGAAAGGTTTGATTCATGTTTTCTAAATATAAGAGGATATGATTTTATACTTGTATGTGCCAACCACAAGAGAGAATGAATCTGTTTAAAAAGAATCTTTTGCAATTCCCTTGCAAATATGAGATTTGCAACATCACTATGGGAACAAAACCAAGACACCAGGCTTTCTAAATTTAATGAGGTTCAAATGTCCAAGGGCACCAGCTTTCAGAGGAAGAAGCAATGTCAAAGCATGCAGAGAAAAGGATAGTGTTTCCTAAGCAAAGGAAAGAAAATATCTTGAAAGAGATTTACTCCTTGAAGTGAATCAGGTGAAGTTACTAGTAAAGAGTGAAAGTCAGGCAGCTGTGAGTGTTCAAAGAGGATTACATTCTTCCATAGATTGTGACTTTTAAGTTCAATCATTGCAATATTATTTATGACAGTTATAGGCCTACATGGCAATACCTCAAGAAGGAGAGTGATTCATCAATTCCAACACTGCTTCTTTCAGAGACAGAGCCTGCAATGCAGCACATCACAAACCACAATATTAGGTAGCAAGCAAGAAATCTTCAAAACAAGGAATGATGCAAAGCCTATTTGATCAGCTTAAAGATTCCTATTGCCTCCAGTGAGCTTTGGAGAAAGGCAGCTATTGAAAACAATTTTATTTGCCAGAAACTCCTTTTGCTGAAGATGACATTCATCTGCAGATTACTAAGGCTGAGGCAACAAATATACCTTGGAGTATTTCAGTGCTTTCCTTGCAGAGCTTCCCACTCAGCTCAGCCACTGGGGTCAGAAGAGACACATTTCCTTACCATCCTGTGGCCATCAGGCAGGCTGAAGAAGGCAAGTGGAATATAAAGCTTACTCAAAACTAACTGACTTCAGTTCATGTAAAATATTTGCAGTTATGCCAGCTGCTTCAGTGGTATACAAACACCAACCTACACTACTATTTCTCATACAAAAGGTAGGCAATATTGCTTCCTTCAGCAAACATCCAATCTCCTCTGTGCTTGCCTATGCTTTTCTCATCTGTCACAAAACAGAAGCGAGGCTCTTTGCATGCTCCTTGTGAATTCAAGTGGAATTTTTCATAAACCTTTAGCCTGGGTTAAGTCTGAGTCATTCAGTGCATTACCCACATACATCAATGAGGATGTCTGAAATGCAAGATACTGTGGAAGTCATATGGTATCCTTTGAGAAAGGCATTCCACTGCTTCAAATTCAGCACATACCTATTCTTTGTTAAATTTCTGTCTGCAATTTTATAGTAAAAGTAAGTCTGCAGTCACAACTGCTCTACTATTCTATACTTCTTCAAATATTTACACCAACACTGTAAAGCAAAAACAAGTGAATGGTGCACCTTGTTTTGGTACTACACCTATCTCCTGCTAGGTAGCAGCAGATGATCAGGCCTTTGGTGGCAATTTGTCAGTGAAGAAAATGTAGTGATACATTTACAAGAGATAATACAATGCATTTTGTTTTATTTATAAACATTAATATTAATTCCAGAACAGAGGTGCTAGAACAGTGTCTGAGGTATCTGAGGCAATTCCTCCAAGTAAGAAAGCCCAGCTGCTCTCTCTGTTCCTAGTGACAAATGATGTGTGAGACTCCAGCCCAGAGAAAGTTCTTTTGCATTTGTAGAGCTCCTTCTACCTACTTTGATGACTCTACACCAAATGCTTATGCATGAACTGATAATAAGATATGTCTTCCCCAAACTGGCCATTTGCTCACATATAAAGAAAACAAAATGTGTAATAGTGACACCTGGTGACACCTATTGTTTTGCTTATATACACACATATGCCTCTTTTTCTAGGTATACTAGGTTTCAATGAAAACTCTCAACCTATGCTAAGTGATCAGGGGTAGAGCTATAAAACTGAACATTCAACTATAAAAAATTCAGATTGATGTCTTATTCTTTGCTTTTGTCTTTCTGACACTGCTAACCTTCATCAAATTGTTTACTCACTGTACTGTCATGTTCAAGGAGATATACCAGAGACCACATCGTTCACCTGGAAAAGACATTGGTAGATAGACACTAATATAAAACAAAAACTAAATTATGCTGCCACCAGTTAAGTCCTTTTTCTGCAGTTCACATTTCCCAAGCTAAGGACTCCATGTTCTTTGGAAGGGAATCTGCAAACTTAATCGTTAGAAGATGGAAAGTTACTATAGTTTAAAAAACCCAAACACCTAAGCCTCCAATATTTCTTCTAAAGTTTCTCTGTCAGTAAATTCTCAAAGTGACCTCATTTTTGTATTAAGATGACAAAAGGTAGATGTGTCAGGTAGTTACTAATAATAACTGACACCGTCAGGCATTGATCCCCACTTGTTGTACACTCTGATGTTCTGGTTCTGTAAATTATCATTTATGTCTTTAATTAAACTAGCTCACCAGTGTGGTGGAAATCACTGCTTCTATTCTTTGGTAACACTATGAGTCATCTAGGCTGTGGGCTGTGTAAAGTTCTGTTCGAAAATCCTGCAAAAATGTGTTGAAAAATAAACACATCTTTCTGACTCAAAGGCGACTATTGTGGAAGGGGAATGAGTTTATGTATTTTATTTAGGTATGTTCACAAAAGAGTATAGGGAGGTGAGCAAAATGTCAGAGCAGATATAATAAAATAAACCACATTTCCAAGCTTTGACCACTTAGCTGTTTCTCAAGGGATATTTTTACTGGTATTTTGTTGAACTCTCAGTAATTATGCTTCCTGTTATGAACTGGTTAAAGAGAAGATTATAATATGGTTATGGGAAAGGAGAAAATAAAGTAATGAAGTGCATCTCAGCAGAAATGAAAAGGAGAGAATAGCAGGCACAAAAAGATCTCTTTCTTTTCCTAATTACACTAATCATTTTTTTGTAATTCTCTTATTTCATTGCTCTTGCATCAACCTCAGATCCCTCCAGTCATTTCAGGAATAGTAAGACTAACAAAAGAATCATGTTGTCCATGCTACCATCTCTAAAGAAATCGCTTGTGCTCTTTACTCAGTGCATAGCCTACCTCAGCTGGAGAAGTTCCTGCCTGTGTGCAAGGAGACTGCTCAGGTAACGAAACCTCTGCTCTCAGAGCATGAGTGATATAATAAAGATGTACCTGGAGACGGGCTTTTTGTTGAAGAGTAATGGAGAGGTCACTCTGAATGCCTATTGCCAAGAAGGGCTGAGCCAGGGTCATTAATGATAATTAATCATTAATTAAACCGAGCATGATACACTGCAATACTACATTAAATACTCCATTCTCTGGGAAATTTCCTCCTTTAAGTTAAATTGTTTCACACAGCAGTTGTGCCTCCCCTGTGAAAGACGTGTCACTCACATATGATCCCAAGCCACTCAGTGAAGTTGTGGAAGCAACAATCTTTTTGTTGATTGAATTTTCACTTAATTTAATTTCATTGGAAATCACAGATGGTGTTACCCAGCAGCTAGAGGCTAAAAACGGGCACTTTACAAACTGAATAAAAAACTTATTAAGTTATAATAAGCACCAAAACGAAAAGGAGGTGAAAACGCTGCAAACAACATGTTTACTCTTCAGTCACAGTGATATTAGAATTGAATGTATTGTGAACTATAATCATGCTCTTGGTAAAGCAAATAACCCTGTAATATGATGCAAAAAACTAGTTTTTTATGAATGAGACTAGAAAATGGATATAAGGAGTACAATAATGTGAAAATATTATAAGAATGGCTCATATGTAAAAAGTTTACTTACGTGGCTTTTTTTTTTTTTTGAAAAAAAAAAAGAATAAAATATTCTTACCCAGTGCAAGCCACTAAACTTTCTTCCCCAAATGAGCAGATATTGTGGTCAGTGTAACAGATTGCTTTCAAGACAGACCATTGCAGTGTGTGAACTTGCACTTCCATTTCTCACCAGACTTTTCACTTAGGAAAGTGAGAGGAAAAACTATGACATGCTGCACCGTGTAGGAAGTGTTCCTCAAATTAAAACAGCTTGCTCAGAAATTCCTGAGCTGCGTCTCAGGCACATCCATGGTACAGAATCACAGAATCTTAAGGGCTGGAAGGGACCTTGAAAGATCATCTAGTTCAACCCCCCTGACAAAGCAGGGCCATCTTAGAGTAGGTCACACAGGCACTCGTCCAGGTGGGTTTAGAATGTCCCCAGAGGAGACTGCATCTGGGCAGCCTGTTCCAGTGCTCCCTCACCTCAGACTGAAGAAGTACAGGACATATTGTGAGTCTGCAGCTCAGGCAATGTGCAACTCTTCTGTGTTTTTAGTACCAAGCTACCACTCCTCCTCAAAATAACATTATATTAGCAAGGATATAGCATGTCTGTGAGGGAAGTTTTGAAGGGACAAAGAATAATGCTTTCTTTTTCCTCTGTGTAAAGTGGGAAAAAAACATTTGCCATCATGGGAAATGAAAAAAAATTGTGATGGAATGGAACACTGTTGCGCCTCCTCTTAATGTGACAGTTTTTGGAGAAAGAAACAATAAACTTTAAGATAATCCCTACTCACAGATGTGTTATTTATTCACCCAGTTAACAGCCATTTCCTGTAATCAGTATAAATTGATCAATCTGCCATAATGAGAATGGAGCCAGCAGCTTCCTGGCCAGGGATGAGTCTGTGTCTCTTCTAATCTGCAGACATAACATATTGGAGGAGAAGACCATTAAATTCCCACATGCTAAGCAGTGAGAACACAGTAGCTTTCTCCTCTGCAGGTGTACGGCTAAAATAAGATATATGAAGACAATAGTTCTCAGGTCACTTGTATCATTATTGATATAAGAAAAATAATGTCTTCTAACATATGCTTGAATTATTTATTAATTAATTCTGACACTACTAAAAAGAATTTTTCAGTTTCTGCTGTAATATACCTGCTACGACTAATGGATGATGTTCAAAAGCAGATCCACAAATGTATTAAGAGCAATGATTTTTGACCCGTCATAAAAAAATGCTTTTATCAGTGCTGTAAATACCTCTGCTGAACACATGGAGAGGGGTAAACTACTGAGCAAATGAGATTTAGTGGAAAAAAAAGGGGATCAAATAGTACTTTGTTCATATGGAAGAGTAAACCAGTAAATAAAGCCACAAAAAAATCCTGCTCCTTGATTCCAGGAGGCTCCACGGACTGCCCTCCTGTAGTGGTACGTTAGCACAGAAAACGTCCTCTTTTTATGGCTGTTGTGTGACTCAAAGTAGACCAAGAAGTGGCTGAAATGTGTTGAAAAGACAATACTACCCTAAAAATGTTTTGAAATCTGCCATTTTTACATTCCCAATGTGGACTCTGGTTTACAGAAAACACAACAAATAAAGACCAGTAAATATCCAGGATTTTTTTTTTTTTTGTCCATCATATCATTTCTTATGAAATAAGCCTCAATTTCTCTCCATCATTTTACCTGTGTTGCTCTGTGGGCTCTGAAAAATATGACATGTTCAGAGAGTTCCTAGAATCAACATATGTATTTTATAATTAAAAGATATTAATGACACATCAGTAGGAAGTCTTCCCCTGCCTTGACAACTTTACAAGGTTTTACATTACTGTTTCTTGGCTGCTAAGATTTTACTCTGTGCAAAAATTGTTTCCTGTTTGTTACCAAGAGACATCATGCTGCAAAATGAAAAATATCTCCATCCAAACAGTGACTCAGCACCCACCTTCAAATAAAGAAGACATGAATTTTAATTGGTTTCATTTCAATGTGAAGGATCTAATCTTATAAAAATGTCTGCAGGCATTTATACTTGATGTTGTGACTAGTTCTACTGTAGTGAGTGGCCTTCTGTAAGTAAGGTACTTGATGTATATTTGCATGTCTTTTCCAGAGCAAACTTTTGGAAAAGCAAATGGTAAGTAGTAAGTGAATAAAATGCAATACCACCAGTTTCTTTTTCACTCAGACTTTAAAGCAAATAAGAAAATTAAACGCCAATAATACCAAGCTAATGTAGCTAATGTTGATGTGAGAACTCTAGAGCTGTGACAATCTTGGTTACTGTGACTATCCTGTGTGTACAGTGCTGCTGTGTTTTAGACTAAAGAGCAGTACAATGAATGCTGCAGCTTAGCTCTATCCTTTGTCTTGTACAATAGGCAAAATATGCAATGTAGCTGAATTAACCTTTGAATTAAAACCTTTACTTTTATATTAGATTTTTCTTTTTGTGTTATTAGTACAGCCAGAACATTGTCTGTCACAGTTAATTGTGAGCTTTGTTTGTGCTTAATGTAATAATTATTTTTAATATCTGCTAGTTTCATCTGGTCCAATGAAAGTATACTGATTTATTTACCCCTTAAAGCTAAAGCAGCACAACTCAAAGCAGCAGAAAAAGCACTGTTTATCACAATATACATGACAATTGTGACAGAAATTATTTTAGTGACTTTTAATTGAAGAATAGAGAGCACTCAGTGTCATAAATACTGTGTTGGATGTAGTGCTTACAATCCAGAATTTTTGTATTTGTGTTGCTGAATCTGTGCAGGTCCAGGTTGTTTCTCGGTCTCTGTACACATGTGATCAGCTCTATACATCAGATACAAATCTTCCTTGTGTCTGTATTCACATCTACAGATATACACACCCAAAGAAGAGCAAAATCCTGCAACTAAGTGCTTAAAAAACCAGATCCTGAATGGAATGCTTTGCGACTAAACTAGAGACAGTCTTTTATTATAGGAACTGCTTGGATTCTCTGTATCCACAGAATATTCCCAAGAACAAAGGGTTCTCATTAGGTACCTGAAAACTGAGAGCTACCAAGAACTGGAGGATTGCTGATAGCCCAGCCATTGAGGCAGCACTGAGAGCTGGTAGTACTTTACCCTCCTATGACAAAACAGTATAGCAGGATGCTGCTTCTCACTGACATCATTCCCTTCCAAGTGATGTGAGCTGTGTGTTCACCTTGCTAAGCAGCAGCTAGCCTCTGAGGAACAATATCTCACATGACTGACCTGTTAGTTTGCCATGACATACATTTCTATGCATAGAGGTGCACTGGTTTCTAGGTTTAGAAGTACTGTGAGAATGCAAAGAATTATTGGTATTAAAATTGTGAGTCTAATAATTTATTTTTTGTTTTCTCATCAGTATTGTGCAAAGGGTCTTCAGCAGCAAATGTTAGACATCATAACATTAAATGTTCTTTAGAGGAGTGCACTTTTTTTAACAAATAAGACACTTTCCCCTAAAAATTCACCAGCAAACACTCCAGCATGCCCCAAATGCACACAATCTGCCTGTTAGCTTTTGCAAATATGCAGTCCATTTCAGCTGTGCTACCTGTGATGAAATCTCATGTGATAACTCATACAACTCAGGCGTGTTTCACTTGTTTGCCAATGAATTTGAAAAAGGGCTTATAGCACTTGGGAGTGTAAATACAATTAGATTTTAAAATTATTCAGGAATCACTTAAAAGTTCCCCTGAGATTTCCATGTTAACCCAAATGGATCTTGCTTTCTGTCAGGAGTCAGCTGCTTCTAGGGAAGCTTTAGTGGAAGGCAGGTAGTGTGACACACTGTCTTACCTAAGAATTTGTAGGCAGTTCTAAATCACAATACCACCGTAAATATTTAGTAATGTGCTTTTAAGATAATAAAAAGCATATTCATCTTAGTTTTAAAAATCTCAAACACAACTACATTTGCAAATTCATGTTAGCCCACTATAAGTATTTTTTATCTTTACACCAACACCCCTAGTCTAATTTTGCACACCCATTTTGTAGCTCTTCCCTTTGCTGTGGATCTCTTGTTCTGTCAACATTTTCTGATATTGCTGGGGGAAAAGGCCAAAGGTTAATTAATTTACTGGTGAGATGTAGCTCTTGAATTCTCCAGACTAGGTTAGACTAAAGTTAGAAGCATGCAGAAAGGTAAAAAAAAAGTACTTCACATCACTAACCTGTACACTATCTCATCCTATTGGAATGAGTGTGTCCAGAATGAAGGAGTGAACACTAAAATCCAACTGGCTTCATTATTGTTTAAGAGAAGACGAACTGGGGATAAGAATATTTGAAAACACATACAAACTCCTGCAGAGACCCAGCACCCTCCTTGCCCACTCCAGGCTGATCTGCACAAAAGTCTATATTGTGAGAAAGAGTGTCACCTCCCCATATCTCTCACCTCACTCTTCATGTTCGGTAGCATTTCAAACATGTCGAGACATGTTCAAAGAAAGGATTTACCACTGATTAGCAGTGCACACACTTTTCACAAGGGTTTTGGGTGGTTTGTTTTGGTTTTTTTTTTTGTTAATCATGTTTGGAACATTTCCCCACATAGGATCACAATTTCCTAAAAATGACTAAGCTCAGCACTTGTGAATTCAAGCTGGTAAATGGATACATTATCTCTGAACTGCTACATAAAGAGCCAACTATACAGCTGAAATAGGGAAAAGGCAAAATACAAAATCAAGAAGGAAAATGCAACTACCAAGTTCTGAACTTCTGAAAAAAACCAAAAAACCAACAGAAGCCTTTGAAGTACCTTTACCTTACAGATATGTTTTGACTTAGGGTTTTTGTCACTTTCTGGGTTTTAGGATCAAGTTGTCTAAACTGATTGATCTTATTAATTCAAGTGTTGCTATTGTCTCCAGCAAAGCTATAGCAGTGCTTCCTGTTAGTTTGGTAGTGGATGTGCCTGTTGGCTACACCATCACTGTGACATGCTCATCTGAGCCTCAAGGGAGAAAAGTTAGAACCTGGCAGTGGAAACTGGTGACATTGTCATTCTGCAATGACCAGAAGCATCAGAAAAACTTCTGAGGAATTACTGAAAAAAAAAAAAAATTTCTTTCCCAACCAAATGCAAAACTGTTTTTTCATGGAGCTCTCTTCATACTTTTTCCTTCTACAAATTTGCAATTGCTCATTCCAAACCTTAATCTAAGTAAAGATGCAAGGGAGCACCTATTTTCTGCAATTTTATTTTAAATCTGCAGTTGAAAGTAATTCCAGTTTTGTCCCATCTCTAAGGAGGAGAAAATATAATACATCCTTTTACCATAGTCCCCAGACAAAAAAGAATCTGTGTAAGAATAATTTGTTCACAAACTATTGATGCAGGGAATATTTTTTGCTCTGTGTTTGGGCAGCACTTGTCAGTAGAGAGTCCTGATCCAGGACTGAGGCTTCCAGATAATATGGATGAGCACTGACTGGCTTCTTGCAGCAGCACAGCAGCTTTTCAGTAGGTAAAGAGAATAGGAAAAATGTTTCTCAGAAACTAACTGCTAGAGGATTGTTTTTGAGTAGCTAGCGATGAACAGTACAGATATCAGCTGACAAACATTTACTGCAAAAGTTCCAAGAGTTAAAAGCTCATTCCTCTCAAGTAGTTGGACATGATATTTCTTATGATTTTTTCTCATATGCTATCTCTTCTGCTCCATATAAAATATCATGGGAATTTTACCAGCCTTAACCTCTTGTCTCCCCACAGCTCTACCCAAGGTAGGAGTTGACCTTTGCTAAGTGTTTGAGCTGTCTTTAATGAGGGAGGATGTGTGTTGTATATAGATCTTCCTGAAAATCCATGAAAAAAGGCTGTTGCCCAGTAACAAAGGATCCAGTTTGGCTTCTTTTGCTTATGATGAGCAACATCCACCCTTTCAGATGGCCCTACTGCTGCTTTTTCCTTACCTGAGTAAAGAAACATGACATAATGTGGATGAAGGTATGAGGCAGAGCAAGAGGCTCTGGATGGTTTCTGAAAGGGAGGCAGACCACAGGGCTCTCCTGCGACTCTGGTCTACCATATAGCTCATTTTCCTGAGAACTTCTTGCAGTTGTCTTTGCTATACAGTAACATAAGAGGCAGACACTTGACCTACACCTGTTATTTAAGTAAATGCACTTCTCCACATTTTTTCTTTGCATCCATGTAATGCTCTGTGTATGGATAGGCAAAATACAGTGTTGTTAATAGGCAAAACTTATGAAGCTTAAATGGAAGATTTGGCTGGTTGTCTTTAATTAAATGGGCATTAATATCATGCAACATCCTAACTCTGAATGTGAAGGCATTAAAATAATTAACTAGTCTAATCCAGGTTTAAGAGGCTTGAAAAATAGGTTGAAAAGAGGTGCCAATGTGACAATATATCCTTGTGAAGGTGACCTTAATATTAGAAGAAACATCCTGACACATACCGTGCACATATGAATGTCTACTGTTCTTTCAGTCATACACTGCACACCACATCTCATATCTGCTTGGCTTCTCAAGCTTGAGGAAGAAAATAGGAAATAAATAGCCAAAAAACATTTAGACATCACAGAATATATCCTGAATTGTCTTCTGGTCCTTACAAGAATCATATCATAAAATCATAGAATACTATGCTGGAATTCTCAAGGATCGTCTAGTCCAACCTTTATTGACAAGAGGTTGATCTAGACAAGATGACCTAGCACTCTGTCCAGCTAAATCTTGTCTAGACCAGCCTCCAGTGTTGTGGAATCCATCACTTTCCCTGGGTAGATTATTCCAATGGCTGATCTCATTGTGAAAAATTTTCCTTGTGTGTCCAATTGGAATCTCTCCAGGAGTGACTTGTACCCATTACCTCTTGTTTTTTCCATGTGACCCCCTGTAAAAATAGAGTGTCCATCTTCTTTCGAGACACCCTTTAAATACTGGAATATGGTGATAGGTTCTCTCCTGAGGCTTTCCTTTCTCAAGACTGAACAAGTGCAGTTCTCTCAGCCTTTCCTCATCTGTCGAGTTCTCCAGCTCTTTGGCCACTTTTATAGCCCTTCTCTGGACTCTCTCCAGCTTGTCAATTTCTTTTATGTAGCAGAGAACAAAACTGAATGCAGTATTCCAAGTGTGGCCTGACAAGTGATAAGTAGAGTGGGATGATGACTTCTGTATCTCAGCTGGTGATGTCCTTGATGCAAGCCAGCATCTCATTGTCTTTTTTGCCAAAGCAAACCAAGAAGGAAACCAAAGGCAGCCACAGGACCCAGAGCAGCACTTACAGTCTTATAAATGTGCTAAAGAGAGAGATTAGTATCCAGCCAGCCCCTTTGATTGAAGCTTTCTATGCTTACAAAGAGAAGACGAGGCAGAGTATCTAAGCTCATAAATATCAAGAAAGAAGGAAGCAATGGATCCTTTTATGGATCCTTTTTGTCGTCAAGACATGTCTGAGACCAGTAGAGCAGTAAAATGATCTACCACTAAAAAGGCAGAAGAAAGCATGTGTACTTTCTAGGTGGGGAGAGCTCTCTTGGAGATGAAAAATGAGACATCTCTTGTTCAGCAGAGCTATATGGACATAGTGGGAAGTAACTACAACATCTCATTCATTAGTATGTAATTTTGTTTCAGAATTGCACTGTAGGACTAAAGCTATAAAAATACAAGAAAGGTCTCAGTCTGCCATGGATTCCTGGAAGTTTTCACTTCAAGAGTTCAAATCTATAGATTAGAGTGAATCAAGCCCTTTTAGCAAAATATCTAATTTTCTTACTTCTCCCTTTTTTTTGGTGTTTTTTTTTTCTTTCTTCTCCTTACCAACGTGATTCAGTATCAGAAAGGATAAAAAAAAAAATGGTCTGTAATCCTCCATATGCTACACAACATTATTTAGATCACCATGTAAATGGCAAAAATGTCTAGCTCTCCCTGTAGGCTGATACATATATTTCCATATGCAGGGAAGCTTATCGTGGTCACACCTCTTGGGAGGTGAACGAAAACCCTTGAATGTCACTAGCACACAGTATTTGGTAGAGGCTGTGTCACCAGGATGGTGAGCACTGAGATAGAAGAAAATAGCAGCTGTTTAGTCATATGTTGGATTAATCTAGCTAACAAAAATGGTGAAAATTCTTAAAATCACCAGAATATTGTTCAGGTATCATAGCAGCAGCATAAACCTCTGACTACAGATTTAGGACCCTCTTTAGGCTCGGCTGTGGCCATACAAGTAGGAAGATATCCTGTAAAAATGATAATTTGTTCTGACCTTGTAAGTAAGATAAAAATGCTGATAAACTTTACTTGCTGACAATCACATGATGTGGGTGAAGGCACCAAGGAGTTCACACACTTATCACTTAGGAAACAACCATTGCTTTTTCTGTATGTTGACTCCTGACACCAAAATCCAGTTCCATGAAGAAAACAATCTAGCTGTAAACAGGCACTTGCCTGGGAAACACCATGTTCAGGAGAATGTCTCATTTATGCTTGCTTGGGAAAGTTATCTGTATATATCCTCATTCTAACAAAGGTTTTGCTGAGTTTAATATATGAAAAACAGAGTTGCTATAAAACTGTGACATGGAAAATTATAATTAAAAGCAAATTCATTTATTCTTTTGCTAATTTGTCCAAGAAATCTTAGGATCTGTCAATATTACCAAGTAGCACAGGGTAACAGAATTTATCTGAAGAATAAAACAATTGATGCTGTTGATGTCCGTACCACACAGCTGTGCGACGAGTTATTTTTCTACAAGTTCTAGTCTGACCCTATGGTTTAGATGTATTAGTTGCACGTTTGCAAAGTATCTTTTGATGAGCTAAAGTTATTTCTTTTGGGAACACAAATGAAAGGAACAATGAAGAAAGCTAGTCAGGTATTCCCCCAAAGCTCTGGACATCGGCCTTGGAGAAACTGTATGATTCTGCTAAATAAGCATTTTCCCACTAAAACAAGATTTCAGTGTTAACATCTACTGAGTATATGTATTTCAGACCTTCTGGACAAAACTGATCCTTTGTTTACCAATCTAAATAGGGTAACAAAAAGAATAAACATGGCCATTTGATTGTATCTCCCTTCCAGAATAAAACTGTCAGCACCAGTTCAGGCTGGAAGGTCATCAGTGAACAATTAGAACTAGTCTTTTTTTTTTTTTTTTTTTTGGTAATGGGAACTTAGATTCTGAGTAAATTAATCTGTGTCCATGCAAATCACACTGCTGTTAAACAACAAATCCTAAATTATAGTACAAAACAACAGTCATTAATGCCTGGAAGCTCTGATCATAGTGTTAACTCTGGGATGGAAAAAATCCAAACCACTAGAGCTAAAGTAGAAGGAAGAGGAAAGTACGTATTTAAACCCTGTTGTGAACTCAGCTGCCTGGAGTACAGTAGCAATCTGCAGGATTTTTGTCTTTATTTATCGGGCTGCATAATCTAATTATCTCTCATTAGTCCAAAGCTGATTATTTCATTTATCTTTGTATATGTGACAACAAAAGTCTCTCTTTAATTAAGCAGATCAGCAATTAGCTGTTGTTTTATAGGCAGTTTTAAACATCTCTGTACAAATAGCATGCAGCATGATTGTAATCAGATGCTCAGGGAAGAATTGTAGATGAGGACATTTTGATTTACAGCCCTATTTAGTTTAAAGCTGCACTGGCAAGTCTATGTCCAAAAGCAAAGGTTTATGAGATGTGGCCAAGTTGCCAAGCACCCTCAGTGGAAAGAAGCATAAGTGAGACGAGATCTGCCAGTGAAATTTAGTTAGATCTGCAGAAGAGCATTTTGTGGGCTGACCCTGAAGAGTATTCACATCAAACAGGATTGTTCTACTGTTTATAGTGAAGGAGATTCATATTCAGTGAAATGGTGACAGACAGGTTTGAATGTACAAAGTTCTGTTCAGCTAGAGCAATGAGGAGTGTCTGTGGTTGATTAAAATTAAAGAATAACTTTCTATTTGTGATGATGCTGTTGACTGCAGTGTATACTGCAAGAAATATAAGAACAACTTAATTTAACTTCTGAATTATCCAGAGATGAGAGAATAAAAACCCGCTAGAACCTGAGTATCCTTCTAAGAGTCTTTAGGTGAATTCTCACTCCCAGTGATATCTTTATCTCTTAAAATAGCCTCTCCCACTTTGGAGCTAGTTGTTGTAGGAGGAAATGATTCTATGATTCTATGATTCTATTCCCTACTTCCAGTCCTACACTACAGATATCCTAGCTGGGACAAAATGATAAGGCAACTTTTTATTTAACCTTCCCAAAGTTCTTCATCAGTTTCATCAGCAAACCAATTCTTGCATCCAGCCATAGGTATGTTTCAGTGTGGCTTGGTGTCCTGAGAGAAAAATAATGCAGAAAAGAGAAACAAGCAGTAAAAACCATAGTTCCATATAGTAAATTGTGAACTCCAATAAGTTAATTTTAAGATGTAAGTGCTGAGATAAGCACAAAGAAATTCAGTCTCTGGTAGCACAGAGAACAATGGCTTAGAATGCAAATCTTCACACAAACTCATATTTGTAAGCACGAGTATTGTCCATTACTTGAGAGTAGCTCAATTTAAATAATCAATTTGCAAGAGAAAACTGCTGGTGCATTTAATATACTGAACTTCCCCTACTGGACTGTGCTTGTGACCTGCTCTGCTTAAGATATGGAGAAATGGGATTGAACAAACCAGAACAAAACAGACACTTCTTTCTTTACTTCATTTTGCATGTACAATTTCTTATTTTTCAAAATATCTGGAAAATTATGTTTCCTTGTGTTGACACCATTTTGAAGAGACACTTGTTTTATTTTTGAAAGACAATTCTTTTAAACATTTTTTGCCTTTATTATTGGAAAGCAACATTGTAAGTTTTTTAAAATAAAGAAATCTTGATATTCCAGCTAAGTGGATGAGGAGCTCTCAAACCTACAAGTAGGTATTGGAAGCTTTGAAAGAAATGGGGAAGTCTCTCAATGCCCTTTAGCCCTCTTTTTGCATGCATCTCTCTGCACAGGACTCCTTTGCAAAGTGTAATAAGCTTGGAGCAATGCAGCGTTATGAGGCTGTTTACCTGCTGGTAATTGGCAATTAAGCCCAGTATAAAAGGCTAATGGCAATTCTTTTCTACTTGGAGAATAAGAGGTAGAAACCTTGCTTGAACAAACAGAAGACATCTGTGAAACTCCCTGAAGTGATTCATGAAAAGGACATAACCTCTAAAGTGCCTGCCATGAATTTTAAGGAAAAAGTTGCTAATAAGACATATGAAAACCATGAAAAATCCAGGGCGTCTCACTGTGCAGAGGGAATCAATGTTGATTTGAATGAAGCAGACTGTAGCAGTCTTTATCTAAATACACAGAAACAGGTAAGCTGGGTCCAGATCACAGAATCATAGAATCATAGAATGGTAGAGTGAGCTAATGGAGTCCTGATTCAATCCCACCATTGACTATGAATGTTGCTGGGAGACTTGGATGTCCCTTCTGTACAAGGCTTTTATTTAGAAGAAACAATAAACACCCAGTAGCACTAATAACGAGAACAGAAAAGGCTAACAAAAGACTGGCAAAACCACTGTTAGAAGAAATTACTAAGTGGAAGTTGAAACAGCAACTTAGTGAATAAGTAAAGAGCTTTTACAAGATTTCTTTTTCCTTCTTTTTCTGACCAAAACACATCTTTAAAGACAGTAGTTTAGCCAAATCTATTCTTTCGCTTATCAAATATGGTCTTACAATGGGAAAAAATGTTCTTCCTCTGGGCATATTCTGAGACTATTGAGTAGGCACATTAAGAAGCAGGAAAACAGATTAGAAAGCCACCATATATGGCTGATAGGATACTCTTCATGTGGATATTCTTCATAGTGGAGCATTACGCAAGCTGAAGAGTCTGCAGTTGCAAACTTCCAGGAATGGTGATGCCATGTAGGACCAGTGCTGCAGACTCCACAGTGATAGCTTCATTAAAACTAAGGTCAAAATGACAATCCTGTCCTGGAGACTTTGTGACCTAACTGCCACTAGACGCTTCCTAGGCAGTGCAAAATAGTCCAAACTCTGGACTCCTACACAAAAAATGCAAGAGATCAATATACGTAAGTGCTGTTACCCTCTTAAAAGTTGCTTCCTTTTTTGCACTATAAAACATTGGTCAATATTCATGTAAAAAAAAAAAAATCCGACTTAAATATGAAGTCAATATCAACTTGAACTCATCAACCACAATAATAGCTTTAAATAATAGCAAAAGGAGAGCCAGTAGGTTGAGCGAAAGGTCATAACAGCTGAAATCCATGCTGTACAGAAAGAGCAACAAAGACAACATCTACTACTATTGCAAAAACTAGAACAGAAAAAGCTTTGTATTATGTCAGATCTTAGAAGATATGGAATGTAAGTCAGGGTTGTATCATGTTTGTTGCACACCCTTTTACTCCACTGGTTTTGCCTTCCAAATTAAGGAAGTGGAAGTAAACCCAGGATCAATCTAGAATTACTGAGAACAGCCACTGCCTTGCCTGGAGTTGCTCCTGAGTTGACCTGGAAGCCAGCACTTGGTTCATACTCAGCCACTCCACAAACCTGTGATTCCTGCACCTTGCTAGGGAGGACAGCAAAAATTGAAAACAAATGAAGCTTGTCTAGCTATGGATTTCTGGATGTTAGTTATTTATTCATAGAATGGCATCACCAGTTAACTAAGCTTTCTGAAGCCTGGCTACCCCTCACTTTTAACTTCTGACTATTTACTGACTTTTATGTACATGATGCACTTCCATCTCATTAATTGCAAATGAGGAATCTCTTTGAAGTATGCAAATTTCAGTTAATGTTATTCTAGTCTATTGGGAATGTGAACATGAACTAAACTTTCACTCCCAACAGAGGTTTGCCACAGCTGGCTATAGCCACATGTTACTTATTGCTTAATTTACATTTTGTACTTTCTACAGACTCTCAGCAATATGTAAATAAACAATTAGAATGGCTAACAGACCTAGGATACATCAACAGATTTTTTTTTTCTGAAAAAATATCTAACTACTAAGTAAAATGGCTTATTTCAGATAAATGTATTTTGCAGCACATACTTTTTAGGACGTGAAAAACCTCTTGAAATGTACCAGAAGAACAGTTTGTTAGTTAAGGCTTTACATTTGTACTTTTGCAATGCTATAGGCACTTCCTCTGCTTCCCATTTTGCAGATGAAGAAAAAGAGTGAGTAATTTTAAAACCTTATCTTTAGGTTGCAATAAAATATTTTCAGAATAAGGAAAGATCATATATTTCTTTCCCTGCAAATCTTTCCCTTCAACTTTGTCATGGGTTTGTGTGGAGATGCTTTTTGCGTGGTAATAGAGGGAGGGAGCTGCAGTGCTGGTCCCAATAAGCAGTTCTTGAAAAATCCCCCAGCTCTGACACGGACCCACCTCTGGCCTGGCCAGGCCAATCTGGTGCCTCTGCAGTCACTATTTATGAAGGGAAATCTGCAGTGGAAGAGGAGGTGTAGGAGTGATACGAGATGGAGTTGACCATGCAGACC
>WBNH01001445.1:0-19810 GCA_013401255.1 Urocolius indicus
ATCTTTACAGTCCCTTCCCCTTTGCCAAAAAAGGCTATCATGTGAAACCATGACAGCAGCCTTCTAAGCGAGTATAACTGGCTGGCTAGGTGACAGAAGACCAGAGGATGTCATCTTCCATGACTTCAGCAAGGCTTTTGACACTGTCTCCCATGACATCCTCATTTAAAAGCTCAGACAGAATGGGCTGGATGAGTGAACGATGAGGTGGATTGAGAACTGGCTGAATGACAGAACTTAGAGTGTGGTGAGCAACAGAGCCAAGTCAAGTTGGAGGCCTGTGGCCAGTGGAGTTCTACAGCAGACAGTTCTGGGGCCAGTCTTATTCAACATCATCAACACTCAGGATGAGGGGACAGAGTATACCTTCAGCACGATTGCTGATGACACCAAACTGAGAGGACTGGCTGATTCCCCAGCAGGCTGTGCTGCCATTCATCAAGATCTCAACTGGCATGAGGGTTGGGCAGAGAGGAACCTCATGAGGTTCAGCAAGGACAAGTGCAGAGTGCTGCACCTGGGAAGGAACAACCCCATGTACAGGCTGGGGGTGAGCTGTTGGAGAGCAGCTCTACAGAGAGACACCTGGGAGTTCTGGTTCATAATAAACTGAACATGAGCCAGCAATGTGCCTTCATGCCCAAGAAGGCCAACGGCATCCTGGGATGCATCAAGAAAACTGTGTCCTACAGGTCAAGGGAAGTTCTGCTCCCCCTCTACTCTGCCCTGGTGAGGCCTCATCTGGAGTCCTGTGTCCAGTTCTGGGCTCCCCAGCTCAAGCGGAGAAAGAAACTACAGAGAGAGTCCAGCACAGGCCCACCAAGATGATCAGGGGACAGGAGCATCTTCCTTATGAGGAAAGATTGTGGGATCTGGGGTTGTTCAGCCTGGATAAGAGGAGATTTAGGGGGGACCTTATTAATACTTACAAGTATTTGGAAGGTGCATGTAAGGAGGATAGGGCAACACTTTTTTTCTGCAGTGTCCAGTGATAGGACTAAAGGAAATAGACATAAGCTGAAACACAAAAACTTTCATTTAAACTNAACATTATGAGATTATGGAAAGCTAAACTGACATTTTTACTTTCACTTAGCAGCCTGAATAATTGGTACACTCCAAGCATTTTAAATACTAAAGTAGTCCTTGCATTGAATTCATCTTGTGATGTCACAGCAGCTGACGATTGACATAATAAATTTCAAGAATATGAAAGCTCGAAAAGAATCTTAGACATATTTTTAATACATAACAATTAAATGATCTATAACTAGCAGTATATTCTGATGTTTTCTTTAATGAAATGCTTTTTAAATGTTTGATATATCATTGGTTTTCTACTTCTGGGCAAGAAGGGAATTCATTAAAATTTTTTGTGTGTTTTTCACAGAAAGAAATGTATAGAAAAAAATCAGATTGAGTTAATATCTTGAATAAAAGTGGAAGCTCAATGATGAAAACCTAATTTTTAATTTCAGTGTAGGAAACTGCCAGGAGTTGTGTCACCTTATCAGGAGCTGATCTGCAAGACAGTTAAAACCAAGCAATGAACCACTAGAGATTACAATTACAATGGTTATAAATTATTTCAAAAACCATGCCTATGCATGGTGCAAATCCTGCTCTCATAGTTCAGAAATCTTCATGAAGCCATGCAGCTTTTCTGTAAGACTGTAATCTAATTTGTCCTAAACTATGCAATTTCTGGAATTAAAGCTCCTGATTTGGAGTACTGCAAATCAGAGAATCCCTGAGGTTATTGAGATTTGAACAATTTTAACATCTATAATCAATAGATATTGAATAGAGGGAGAAGACATCCATCAAAACAGAAGAACAAAAGCTGAATACTGCCTTTGGTGCTTCCTAAACATCATGTGAAATGCTGTGGTCAACCTTTCAAGATGTCATATTTTCAGTTATATCCCATACAGAAGTACACACTTTAGGATAAAGTTAGTGACTACACACAGAGCACGGTGATCAGAAATGAGCACAGAGACAGTTTGTAAAATGTATTTCTGTACCACCTATCGTTATTTAGTCTTCAGTATCTCCTTTAATAATAATAATAATAATAACAACAACAACAACAATAATAATAATAATAAATATTGTCTTTACCACAGTGCTTGCCAAGACACACAGTCTTGCAATATGTCCAAAATCACCACCACATAGGTTATGGTATATAAGATCTTTGGGCATCTAAGCAATTCGATTTCTTTACCAGGAAATTATGCTGCCCTCCATAGGTAATGAGATAGGTGTTGTGTGCCAATATGCTGGGATAAGAGAAAAGAATTCTCATCGTTCTTCTCCACAATTCTATGATTATTTTAGGAAAAAGACAGCTTTAAAAAGAAAAAGGGAGAGAGGCTACTTTCCCCAGACACACAACGGCATAGAGGCATAGATTGTATGCAAAAGAAGTATTTAGGACACTTCTTTTAAGTTGAGTCACATCTATTGTTCCAGATCAGTGATCTTTCACATTGGTCACTGAGGTGAGTATCAGAAAGAAAATGGGGAGAAGTTTTGTTTGGCTTCGTGGTTTTTTGGAAGGAAGGCAGAAAGGAGGATGGACTGCTTTGACTTAGTAGTTTTTCCCCTGAAAGAGAGTCTATAGCTCATAAAGCCTCAGATGTCTTCTCATTCACTTCCAAACTCAGATACCTTCTCAATCTTTTTATTGATGCTTCATGTCTCCTTTCTTTTTGTGGATTTGTATTCTAGGGCAGGAGTTCTATATGGTTATAAAGAATTTTAAAAGTAAGTGATATTTAGGATTGCAGTGTCAGAAACCTTTGTAATGGAATGTAATTAGCATTGCATTGACAGTACATGAACAACAATAGGAGCTGATCGGATGTAATAACTGCTTCAGGATAAATCTGTGTGGGCAACAGAGCATGCATTAATCTGAAATTTTATTTACATTACAGTAGCACCAAACATTCTCAGGGAGACTGGCATACTACTGTTTTGGACACATTATAAGTACTGATAACAGAATGCATTTTCTTGAAAATATCCTTCACTTAATTTACAGTATATGTAAGAATGAATCTGAATCAATCAGTGAAACTTTTAAAATTGTATTAAAATAAATAATGTAATCATTGATTATGCCAAGTTCACACCCTAGATTTGAAGTTAATAAAACTAAATTTGGTAGTTCTCATATCTAAGTCTACATGTCTAAATACGAGGCACCTCTCTAAACTATCTAACGACCTTCGAAGCTAGTGGGAAAAAGAAACCTTCACAGAAGAATTCTATCTATCCTTAGGAGAAGTGAGATAAACGTTGCTAGGCATCTCTTTCTCTCAATTTGTGTTTATTAACTGTAGGACAAATCTAGTTAACTAGCTTTGGTGAAAAGGTTTTTCTTTTCATGTTGTATCAACATGAAAACGCATTGCATTTTTACATTGCAAACATAATACATTGCATTTTTTTGAGGTTCACTTATTAAAATATCATGTTGACCCAAAAGCTTATGCTGTCAGCAAAATTATTGTCCACGTTCACAACAAATACTGGATAAATAAGCAGACGTATAAGCCATAAGTGTGGTTATAGGCTTTAAAACTTAGTAGATGTCAGAACAATTGAATGAGATATGGTAAATATTCAAGTTCACAGAGAGACTTCTGGGAAGTAAATACAAGTTTATTTTGCTGAAGGAATTTTCTGTGAGATATCTGGTTGGTTGTCATCTCAAATAATAATGGTTATTTACACAGAGCTCATAAAACACAGGAACCTGGAAGTATATACTTTCCACATATTTTTCTTAGACTACTAATGGAATGAAAAGTATAATCCTGAAATATATTTTTGTCATTCTTCTAGTTTACCTAAAAGGATTGCAGTGAGGATTTCTCTTCATACACACCTGTCTAGTATTTAAAGACTGGTTTATTCCATGTTTCTCTTGAGTCTGATAATGGATTATATAGGAAGCAGATCTTGGAAGCATACTCAGCATACAAAGCGCCAAGCAGTGATCATGATACTTGCATGATTAAGATGCAGTCCTATATAAATCATGAGAGAGACAAAAACTCTCATGATAACAGTGTGTAAACAAGACAAGTTCTCTATTGTAGAAGAAGTGGTCTTATCTGTTCTAAAACAAGAGAATAAAGATTTCCATATGTACAATTGCAGTAAGACTGCAGTTTGTGCAAAATAAATCAAAAATTCCTATTGCTTCATCAGAACAAAGGCAATACAAAAATGGAATTCATCATAAAGACAATCCTAGCATAGCATCTAAAAACAAAAGTATTGAATTTTAACAGTCTAATTGCTTTGTTGACTGTTTCACTTGCTATAGAATTCAGAGATCAGTGAGACTTCTGCAGAAGCAAGATTATGTTATCTCATTAACTACAATATCAAATTGAACTGTTGCTCACCACGTTTCATTTGTAGCTAAAATGACTCATAATATTAAAGTTTTCTGCATTGCCATCAGTGTATTCATTCTTTCTATAACTATTGCTCATTGAACAATACATATTTGTTTCCTGCCATCGCTGATGTTTGAAACCATAGAAATAATTGTTTTAAAAAGTCTTTTTTTATTAAAGAGCCAAAAGGGCAATAATTCATTTCTGCTTCATTATTTGAAAGATATGAAACTACATTAAAAATATTTGCAAATATAATATGTATACAATGGTTTAAAAGTTTGCATTTTATATAGTTGCTTATAAATTATGTCAGCTTTAGGAGATAGTACTGTCTTTACACACTAATGGAAAATGAGAATGACTTCCTGCTCATTGTTCAATTTGTAGGTATTTCCATTTCACGTATCTCAGTAATTTTAATTTCAATTGTTTTTTTACATCTGTCAAGAGACTTTGAGAATCTGGCAATGTATGTCACTACGTCAACCTTAAATACATGAAAATTCTGAGGTATAGCCCACAAAAGTTATTAATCACTATGGCTCTCAGTTACTAGAAACCAGAAGGAAAAACCTATGACATGTTTTCCAACATGTTAAAAGTTATCTTAGTGTTTTAGCTGCATATTGGCCTGTAGAAATCATTATTTAAGGGTAAGTGCAATGACACTTCTCACAGATGAATATTGTATTTCTCTCAGTAAAAAGGGTTCTATGATACAGTCTTAAAATCAGACTACTCCGATCTAGTGTGTGATTAAATTTATAACATAATGCATTTGGCTGAAGCATAAATTGTTGAAGACACCATCCTTAGTCATAAAAGTAAATCTTTTCCAAAAATAAACCACAGCAAAGCTGAAAAAGGGAATGAAATTTTGCTTTTATTTATTACCTCACCTATACTTTTGCAAACAAATTACTGAAGACCAGATCAGCCACTTCATCTAAAAGAATCCAGACTTTCCAGAAAACTGTAATATCAGTAAAGGCTGGCTTGAAACACGACAAAAATCTGGATTCAGATTGAGAAATTTGAAGAGCAATATCATGTATTGTTACATTCCCTGGAGTGTTTGATCTTATCTCCACCATTATGAATATGTTATGATGTCCTCTCATGCTGTAATTTTCAATTTCTGAAAACTTACAGGGTATGTTATCTATAGTACTGACTCAGCTATACCAAGACACTAAGTATTCTTTTTGCAGGCCTGCTAAGACAGGTTAGAGAGGCCTGATGAACATCCATTTGGCTGTGAATTTCCAAATAAGCTTAATTTTAATCCAACATGCAAATAATTTCATTAATTATCTCTGAAAGCAAAAGCTTAAATATATATAACTTGCTCAGTACAATTAAAAATAGCAAATTGTGGAATCTTACAGCTGGACTGTACATTGAAAGATGGTACAAATGTAGAGTGGAAATACGTTAAATTTTTCTAGTATGTCCTTTTAAGTATTACGCCTAGTTTTTAAATGTAGTCCTTCTGATGAAAGAGGAAAGATAACTCCTTTGTACTTTTCTGACTCACATTCACAAACTGCATGAAAAAAACCTCACAAAGATAATAATCATTAGAGTTTAAAAACAAAACTTGATTACTTTATTTGTCTGCATGATCAGTGATCCTGCCTATTTCCCTGTGGGCCGGACACCAATTTTTTTTTTGCTGCCTCTTTGTGAAAAACTAGATGCTTAGGTAACAACTTTATTCCAGTATCAGTTACCTGAAGTTTTGCGGTAAAAGAGAAAGAGCTGGCAACAATGCAGTACAAACACAGTATGAGATGTTATGAGAGATGAATCTTGACAGGGGAAGACATGCAGGTCATGGAAGATGTCCCAGAGGACCGACTGTTTTTCTGTGTGGGGTTTTTTCACCCCAAATATGGAATATTATCCTTAAGCATTTGTCTCTAAATTTCTGCTATAAAGTCTTCCCTCTAATCTCGTCAGCCGAAACAACAGAATCTCTAAGGTCAGCCTTGCTGTTAACTACAATGCTTATGTTTCTCCTCTGTTTCATAGCAGTAGAAAGGAACAGATGATTTATTTTTAGTGAATTGCTCAACCTTACACAAGGAACTCAGCAATATATATTTTTTTTAAACAGGCAGGATCACCAGTGATAACACTGCTCACAGCAGTATTAACTGTATCTATAAACCCCAGCACCACTTTGTTTGACTTAGCCACAGTCGAGTGTTCTTCAATCTTTCCTTCTGATATTTCAGGCTTTTTTATCCACAACATGTTGAATAATGTGAGAGATAAACTGGCATGTGTTATGAGACCAGTATAGCATTAGTTGCCTTATCAGTATAAACGACAAAAAAGTTTTCTGACCCAAAATGTATGTTTGGGTGAGAAAAGAGAGATGCAAAAGAAAGTAGCAATTACATGATACTGCTATTCTGTCTTAAAACAGATGTTTCTTTTCATAAAACAAGAAAAGTAATAACAACCAAAAAAAGTTGGTTAGCATTCAGCATTCTTTTCTTAAAACAACAACAAAAAAGTTTGTTTCTTAGAGAAACAGAAACATTTAAAGGGAGGAGTCTCTTCTTCATTCCCAGACTCAGTAATTTGAATTTTCATTTCCCTTACCTTAAGTGGAATTTAGATGTTTAAATCTGCTCAGCATTGATTGAAGACTCAAATGGTATTAATGTTAAAAGTCTCTCTTTCCACAAATAAATCTTCAAATACAAAATAAAAGGCTGTAAACCCAGAAACAATATTAAAGCAGAATACAGAAAATTATATGGTGGATGCTGTAAGTGGTGTTACAGTAAGGACACCATTAAAATTTTTTGCAAGTATGCAGGTGATTTTTAACATGTAGTCGTCTAAAATAATATTCCATAAAAAAAATAGGAAGTAAGCTTTCTTGTCTATGGAAATCACTCTTTAAAAGGTTCTTTCAACTACAATATATTGAAGCATGTCTGTAAATGCTGACTACAGTAATAAGTTCCTTTTACAGCCAACACATGAGAGCTAGAAGTGTTGATTCCAGGCAGCAAAGAATGGCAGTGCCATTTGTTAAATCATCAAGCTGGCACCTTTGTGTTTTCTATGCTTTGTACTTCCTGTCTTGCAAACTTGCAGGAAGATGTGCATAAACAGTCCTGAAATCGTTATGTTATCATTCCTCAAACAAAGTCTTTTGCTACAATGCCTCCATAGGAGTGATGTAAATCAAGTTTCTGATCCACTGGGCTGCCCTGGCCACTGGCCAGGGCGATGCAAGGCATGGGGACATGCACCTTCCTTTGGCATGTGGGACAGATGGGATCCCACAGCAGCATCTCCATCTCCAAAGGGAGGGCAGAGGACATGTCTTGGATGGAAAGGTAGGTGCATCAGTCACAAGGTGTGATTTCTCCAAAACCAGCACTCTGCCCACTGGGACCCCATTCATGTCTCCAGCACTGGGGCCTCATCTCGTCACACTGGCAGAGCCATCGCTGTGACACGGAGGTATACAGACATTGTATGTGTAGCATGGCTTTGCAAAAGATGAGGAAGGTAGTATTTCATTGAGGACAGAGGATTTCAAGATCTCTTGTTACTGTCAGAGGTTCACAGAATCTGCATGGGATACCTGACATTTCCTCATTTCCTCCCACCAGGTCTGAGGTTTAACTAAACAAATAAATTACAAAGTGAAAGGCCAGGAGAGGGTTCTGGCTGATATGATGCAAATCCAGAATGATTTTTTACTCCAACTGTGTTTTGTTCTTATTAGTAAAGAAAATGCAAAGCTGTATTTGTCACAAAATAATACAAAAGCGCTGCTCTGTTAGAAAATTATTCTTATAACCATATGACATCAATGAAAGGAAAAATCCTCAAATTCCATAGCTATCATTGGATATTGTGCCATTGGTTCCCAGTCTCATTGAACAGTAATACAGTCTATTCACACGTTAATTATATTGAAAGACTCCATCATGTACAAACAAGAACTCTTGAATAAAATAGAATGAAAAATGTTATATTTATTTGTCTTCAAAGCATTTGGTTTACTATTTATAAATGAGAAATATCTCCACTTACTGACAGTAAGTTGTCCATGTAGCTTTTTTTTCCAGTGTAAGTTGTATTATTTGAATGGCTGTGGTGCTACTACATCAAAGAATTTTAAATCAGACTTTTTGAAGCCAAGAAAACACCTGAAAGGCTTTTGTAAAATGCTCCATTATCTGTTTATTCCTGTTGAAAAAATAAGCCATGAAACAGCAGTTTACTATTTAAATTGCTATAGTCAGACTTCAAGAGTTCGTATCGGCAATGAAAAAGCCGAGACTTAATTAATCCAATTCACATCCTAGAATCCTGCTTGCTGCTCTGAAATCTGTAATTCAAGTTTCCATCATGGCTGAACTATTCCTGTGGACTTCTATGTGAATGAGAGTTCACCCTCTGTTTTTCTTTCAGGCTCAGTGATAAGCAACAAGTATTTTAGGTAACCTGCCTTTGCAGTATTCATCTAAGTGGAGTCCAGTTCTTCCTCTGGTGGTATGATGCTTATTTACCCTAAGGTGCTTTCCCTCCAAAAGAATAGCTTGTATAGGTCAAATATCTTTAATGTTTACAGCACTTAATGTAAGGTAACTATCATAATTGAAAAAAAAAAAATATATATCTACCCTAAGCTGAAAACTCCCCTCATTTTAAAATAACACTAAGCTAGTTTACATAGAAACTTTACAATCACATTATTTTTCAATAACTTATTTTCATTGATTGGTCTAACAGTTTGACATGTTATTTATGGGCTACTGTGATGAATCACATCCGTTTCCAAGGTAAAGTAAGCAAATTCTCTGTTTATAGGATTAAAGTTGAAGGTCAAACTTTGATTATATTTTCTATTCTACTACAGCAATATAAAGCAAGGCCTTTAGACTTCAGAATTGGCAACTGGTCATATGAGATGCTTTTATACTTAAAAATTGACCACAAATCTTGAGTAAATCATAATTAACATCCAACAGTCAGGAAACCTAGCAGATGACTACAATGGGCTTTAAGATAAATTTATTTTGTGTTTTGAATATGTATTTTAAATTATTTCTTTTTATCTTGCAAAGAGAATTTATTTACTTTTAATCTGTTTTAAGAAAAGAGTTTATGCCTACCAGAGTGTGAGCACTGGGAAAACACTAATCTTCAATGCTTATGGTGTCATGTGGTATTTATCTAACTCACTGGCCCACTGCTGTTGAACTTCTAGCAGTGTATATTTATCAGTAAGCCATTGGCAGGTGCAAGTGAAATTTGCCACATCCAGAAATGTAATGTATAAACAACATTTAACCCCCTTTTTTAGCAACACATTATTAAAGTCTGAGTTGGGATCTCAGAGCTGCCGAAGCACTGGCAACCTTAAATTGTAAAGGATGTTGTTTTGCAATGTAATAATGAAAAGTAATTACCAGAATGCCCTCCGCTCCAACCACACACAATGCCCAGCAGGCTCACATAGCCAAAAGGAGGGGGAGGAGATGCTGGAACCATTTGTGTTAAAAGATAAACATGTGCTGATGAGAATTTCATCCAAAATATCCCCACTAGATTATTTAACAAAGAAAGCATGAAAGGGAAGATTGTGAAGCGTATGATTTCAGTGAGCTATGGAAAGATTACTTGGGAGGCTTCTTGTGATGCAACGTTATGATTGTTGCATTTAGATTAGAAGTACTGACCTTGCTTCATCACCCAGCTTTCTAAACCTGTCTCTGTTGTGCATGCTTTTTTTGTCTGGGAAGGCTTTACGTCAAACCATTTGTTATCGCATACATTGTTGTGCCAAGACTTTGCAAATTCTGACTTGCAACTGCAGACATTCTTTTAGGTCAGAATTAAGGAATATTTCTGGAGCAACCAAAGGAAACAGGCAGGATTCTTCATTCATACTAGAATGCTCCTTTAGAAAGGCCTGAACCACACTTTTTTTGCACAGTGAGGTTTTGCTATGTGCAGACTCCATCCCTTAAAAATGTAGGAGAGGGAAGAAGCATCCATTCACACAGGAACATCCCCAGACCACAGGACTTTGTGGTGCTGGGTATGTTCAGGGACCTGTCCTAGAGCTAAGAGGGAAATAGTTTAGCTTAAAAAGAAGAGATTAGGACAGAAAGACAGAAACATAGACCACTCTGTGGCCCATTAGGAAGGATATGATACTAGAAGTGAGTGAAGTTGTGCAAATTTTGCTGTCTGCAACTATTATTGACATAAATTTAGAGACCTCTCCAGCCTCAGTTCTGGAATCCATCTTGGCCTTTTACAGCTGTCTTGAAAAGGATAAAATCAACCAAGAAGACTGAGTTACCTCTTAGGTGTTATAGCTTTAGCTGTGTTAAAGTAGGGATGAAGATGAGCTGAAAGCACTCTAGAGAAGTCTGGCAGAGCTGGCTGCCTTCAGGAAATCTAGACTGGATGTAGAGCTCTCACACAGTCCCTGAGAGTTGGTTAGTGATGCAGGATTTTATAGCTATGGAGAATGTGCCTTCCAGCTCAGCCCTGAGAGGGAGGGGAAAAAAAAAAAAAAAAGAAAAAAAAAAAGAGGTATGTGGACAACCCAGCCCAGGAAAAGCCTTGGAAAGCATAAATTCTGATGTGGTTTATCTCAGAGACACAACTTGTGCCATAATCTACACCTACAAACTGCTGCATGCCTCTATGTAAATGACTTGGCTGAAACAGCAAGCTCACTATAAAAACAGAATGAAGATTATATCTGTTTCCTTCCCTGCATATTTTCTGCCTTAGGCTTAAATTCACACCCTATAGTGAAGACAAAAGTGAATTTTGTGGTAAGAGTGCAGCTGGACCCCACGCAGCTCCTGCAATCTCGCTGTGATGCCTCCTGCCATCAGTTACACACTCCGTGTAGCAAGGCTTGACCCAAAATTTATGCACCTCGAACAAGATGCAAAGCAGAGCGCCTACTCTCTTTTAATCACAGGCAGAGATATAGAGTGTCACACAGATCCTTGTCCTTAGTGAATAAAATTTTGCATTCCCTTCTGCAGTTTGCTCTTTATCTCTGAGTTACAGCACCCACACCAATTAATTCTGGTTTTGATTTAGCACACAAAAGCATTTCTCTTGTAAAGTAGATCTTCAACTTTGAAGTTTACTGCAATTAAAACTAAATACTACTAATTAGGAACACTGTGCCTCAGCTATTACTCAAATGAATTCTGTCGTCATGACTTAGGACTACTCACATGAGTAAGAATTTTCAGGACTGAGCTCCATATTCATTAAGGAGAAAGCTGCTTTTTTTGCTAAGTTGCAAACAGCAGATGGATCACAACAGGACCCTTATGGAGCATAAAAGTGAGCAAATAGATAATGATTTACAGGATCAAAATCCTCCTGAACACATTGCTTGCACTTCACTGATTTCTGCTAACAAGGATTAAACTGAGCACAGCTTTCTTGTGTACTGTGACTTTTGACAACAATAAAATGTTCCCTATTGCCATACGACACAGCCAAGTCCAGATGTGCTATTTTGGTTTGAGATGGCTAAACTTTTTTTGTTGCTATGGAGATTATCTACTGAATGGTTTACTTACCTCCCCAAAGCTGTCATCATGCACTGTTTAATTTAGAAAGCCGGTCCAAATCTCTGTGGAAAAAAAAAAAAAGTCACTAATATTTCTCACAACTTTCTTTGATTTATTTTTCAGTGTCAGCCAAGACATAACATTTATTATGATTCACCTTAGCATGATGACATTTCATTTTTCTTACTGAAGAAGATGTTCCTGGAAAAGGAGATCAAAATCTCCTTAGCCTTCTGGATATCACATAATAAATGAGGGGGTCTGGTTTTCCTCAGTGCCTCAATAGGAAGAAATGTTTATGTTTCAGGACCAAGCCCCCACAGAATATTTACAAAATTTGTTGCGAGGTGTTGAGCTATAAATCTGAAGTTCAAAACCTACATCAAATAGAAATGAAGACTTATAAAACAGAGCATAAAACAAAAAGTCAGAAGAAAAACCTGTAAATATTTTTAAGAATAATTGAAATCTTTAAGTGTCTTCCCCATAAATAACACATAAATTTCATTTTATCAAATGGACTTTGGTGCTAACATACTAAATATTATAAATGAATAAACTGTTTTAATTGCAGTGTGCTAAAATAAAAGTCAGACATTCTAGGGTTGCTATAGTTAGCCCATTACATTCTTTTTTCAGTGAGAAAGAGACTTAAAATAGCATCTGCTTTACATAAGAAATTGTTTTCAGAAGCTAAAACCCTAAACTGAAAGTTACTTTGAATTTTGTTATAGCAAAGAATGGGAATTTATTTTGTTAAGGGGAAAATGTTTTCCAGAAAACTCAAGGAAATCAATCTACAGTAGGATATAATAAAAAAACATGAATAGGCATATGATCTTGCCATTCAGTAATCAGACTATAAGTCCTTAGGAAACAACATCACCCCACAATCATTTCATAATAACACTCCTTTTATCTTATCCCGCAATCTGTAAGGCATACTATGATTTTATAGCCTCTGGAAAGACTAAGAAGTGATCTGGTATGTGTATATATAATTGATATTTGTTGAACCATGCATATTTACTTTTAGGGTTTTTTTAATTTATTATTATTAAGAAATTTATAATATTTCCATTTACATTGAAATAAAATAAATACAGTCTCATATTAAGCATTGTGTGCACAGGGAAACAGAGCCTTGAAGCCACTTCCATTCTGGGGCACACTCCTTAAGACATATAAAGGCAGATGTTATCAGAGTCATATAAGGGTCTCTGCTCTGATACTAGCTTTAAGGAGACCTTCTGTGGGAACAACCCTGTTGGAAGATTGTGGGCTTTAAAAACATATAACTAGGACATGAGCATTTAGACAGTATCAGGTTCTTACAGAATAGTTTCCAGTTGTCAAGGAAAGGTATTCCTCAAAACACATTTCATTACGGCAACCATGTTCATATATAAGTGTGAAGTGTCAGTGCATCATGTGCCTTAGAAGCACAAAGCTGTTCCTTGCTGTAGCTACCAGTGCCATTACACAAACATGTATGCCGGCATAGAGCAGAGAAGAGGTGAAAAGCTAGGACTAAGAGTCTGGAAAAATGAAGACGTTGAAATTTTTTTCAGCAGCAGCAACAGTTTCAGTTCATGTCCCATTACAGCCTCACTTAATCTCATGTAATTCTGAGGTTCTGTATCAGGAGACAACATCTAACGTGTCCAGAACACATACACCTCACTTCTGCCACATAAGTCATGGATTGGAGACACTAAACGGGAACTGTCTTGTGCATGTTCCCTGCAAGAACTGCATAGACAAGAAGAGGGAAGTCATGGGCATGTTGGGCAGCTGAGGTAGACCACAAGATCTGGCTTGGAATGGTGGTTGGTTAGGAGGTTACAACAATCCAGGAAGACAAAATAGGAATTTAGCTGTAAACACAGCTTGAAAGTAGAAGAAAGAAACTGATCTAAGGGTTTAAACACTGACAGCGAAAGGAAAAGGGGACTGCAAGCAGGTAGTAGAAGGATTGGCATGTATGTGGCACTAGAGTCCCTCTTGCAGTGTCCACCGAGCAGCAAGCTCAGCAGTGCTGGAGCCAAGTGACTTCCTCAGTCCCATGCCACCCCTCTGTAGGACTGATTTGTTTTTTGACTGGTCTGGTTCTCGACTCAGAGACCTCTGCAGCTGCCTCCCTGGAGCGGTGCAGATTGGCCCTAAGACTCTTCTACAGCACCCTGTGAATGAAATACAAATAAATCCAGATTATAGCTTGTTCTTACTGCCAATGTGGGATAAAGCTTTACTTTCCCTGATACAAGCACACTCACACACCATGTATGTGGTACACATGGCTGTTCCACCAACTTGAGTTATCCTCATTTTACTCACTGAAAGCCAGCCTTATACAAGCTATCCTGTTGTAACCATGCATGTTTCATCATTTGGCCTCTGATCAATGTATATCCCACACATATCTCATGCTGCCATTTTTATCACAGCTGAATTTGGCCAAGAAATATTATTAATATTAGTCTGGGTTTTTTTACATTTCGCATTTGTCCAAGGATTTTCCATAGCAGCAGAAAAAGACAAAGCTGAATGCTAGTCTCCTGAATTCTGAAAGCACAACAGGCAAAGTCGGCCCCTGAATACATCCAAAACACAAGCACTCAGGATACAAACATTCACAGGAAATAACAAAGAAAGCTCTGCCATTTCTACAGTCAAATAATAACACTGGTGCTGAATAGAGAACAATCTTACAGAACAAAAAAGGTAGCAAGATTAAAAATATACCTGATTAAAAAAGACTTTTTGTTTTGCTAAATGCTTGGGCTTTTGTTAGAAGTAGCGAATTCTGTTTAATTGTGTGGGTCAAAATTTATGGGGATAAAACCAATAGAAAGTGTAGGACATGATGTTATGCAATTATTTATCTGCTGTGCTGCAACAATGAGGACTTAGTTTCTATTTGTTGATGAGTGAATTACAAGCCAGGGGAAAAAAACAACCTGCAATGATCTCACGCGGATGCACCTCAGTTGGTTGCCAAAACTGAGGAATATCTAAAACACAATTTGTTTACCAACAGATCCTTCCTTTTTGTACAGCTCATGCTGTTCCAAGTGAATGGCTGTGTCCTACTGCTAAGTATGATGTCACATCTCTAGTCATCTTTTTCACATTTAGTCATATGGTAAAATTAAAATTGCATCTAGACACGAAATCAGACCTATTTCTGGAATCACATTACAAAATTAAGAGTTTACTTGCTTGGCAAAGCAAACCTTTCACTCTTTTATTTATTTGTCTTTTTAGTCAATGAAAATACACTCTCCTGCATGCAATTAAAAAACAAACAAAAATAAAAAAGCTCAAAAACCAAATTCCAAACAATAATCTCTCCCAGGAAACAGAACTGAAAAGATGCCCCTGGTGACAAGTGATAGTAAGCAGGAAAATGGGGTTCAGGCAAGACAAAAAAAGATCATGTTTTCAGCTAATCTGACCATTACAAAACACTGATACATCTTTTCACTTGGTAAATGTCAGAAATCTTGGCATTTGTAGTGTTTTACATAGCCAGCAGAGCAAGTGATAGAGGAAGACTGCCTCCGAGGGTCACAGACTCAAAGCTTCTCTCCATCTGCGCTGTGATGGGATTTGTGAGAGATGACTACTCCAGACCTCTTCTTGCCTCTGTATTTGGCACAAGATGCAATAGCTCCCAAGTGTCATTGGTCCAGGCACAAGCATAGTGGCAACTGAACAGCCTAAATGACAAATTAGCCTTTTGCAATGGCTGGTGCAACAGGGCTTGATTCTCATTTCACCTTCACAAATCTTGCACCAATGCAGCTGCATGTACTGTTAATGAGCTTGATCTGGTTTACCCTGGTGTAATCAGAACGCAGCTTTTCTCAGTTGCCTTCCAAGTTAGTGGATTGCCCTGTCGGAGCAATATGGATAAGGGTGCATTACTTACCCAGGGTGTCCTGTCCACAGCAGTGCTAAATCTGTATTATCTGTTTAGTATTCCTCATGAATCTCCAAAACATCTTTTAAAAAGGATACAGAACAGTACTATTCAGAATCCAGCCTTGCAAGCTGATCAGTCCCTTTCTAGTGCTTACCAGTCATGATCATAAACAGACAGTATGGAGCATAAAGACAACACCATTGTGGTTTACTTGGATGATTTACAGGCAATCACATGTAGACATCGATGATCTCCCTCTGTTTCAGTCCTTCGTTCTTCTCTCCTACCACTAGCAGAGCTACAAATACAATATATTGGCACAACAGGCTATTTAGTTGAGATTTGCTGAGCAGTAGTTCAACAGGGCTAGGACGGTGGGGGGAGAAGAAGGTGGGTGGATGTACCTGTATATATACACAAGTGAGTCTGAGAGAAAGGTGATTTTACAGAGGTAAGAATATGGACCAGTTCTATTTTACTTGAAACTGTATTCTTCTTTCTGTGTACTGAGACTTTCTTGATTCTCCCAATCCCTTTCTTCCTTGACATAGCTGGCCACAGCAGCCTGGGGAACCCATAACAATTTAAGGGACAAAAGGAGAAGGTGGAACAAGAGATGACATTTTCCAAAGAACTACTGGATAATATCACTTGGTAAAAGACAAATGCATTATGTCAAGATCACCTGCCTTCTTCCTGTTCAGCACTTTTCATCATACCTATTTTTTTTCTTTTACACTTGTTTTCTTCTTTGTTTTCTCTCATTTCTCTATTTATTGTCCAGGCTTTACCTCAGGTGTTTTATATAATCTGTGAAGTTTTAGGTAATTCTGCTGCACTTAAATCTCAGTTGCAGTGGAGTCCTAATCAAAGAAACCAATATGAGAGGCAGGATTTCTTGCTTATGAAAGAAATGCCAAGCAGGGACCAGCTTTCTGGTTCTGGGTTTGAATAGTGTCTGGCACAACAGGGTTTGGCCTCTGACAGAATCAGCAGGAACAGCTGCAATAATATTCAAAACACAATCTGACAGTTAATTATTCTCTAAAAGCCACTTCACTTGCCCATGACCACTCTGGAATCCATACGCTGTATGGGGCTGGTCTTCAGTCTAGTGTGAGCAAAATCAGCTCTTCTTTAACAATACCAAATTCATATCAGTAGAGGACTCTGCAGCCTGACTTTGTCTCATCTACAGGCAACTGCACTGATATATTCTACGTGTTGATAATTTAAAATTAGCCTTATAGAGCAGCAAGCTCTGTTCTTTATATTTTGATACTCAATATCTTATTCATTTTCTCAGCTCTAGAGTCCCGAGTACAAGGTATGTGGGACTCTGAAGTGTCATGAATGTAAGCGGGAATTCAAGCACTTCATTGATGACACAAAAAAGCATTAAAATGGGTATTAGTGCACACTAGAGTGAATGCATGCCTGTCTGGAGTGTCTTGAATAACATTTTTCAAAGATTTCAATGCACAATTAAAACATAAAAAATAAAGGAAAATACTAGGAAAAATGATCACTGCTCACGTCAGGTAAGATACAAGATTGTATTAAGGAGTAGAGATTTCCATTTTTACCTTGTCATTCCTAAAAACTGAATCTGACATCATTTAAATTTGGTTTCAATTTTATTGCTTTAAATAGGTGTTAAAAAGTTAGTAGAAACACCTATAGCATAAAGCTCCAATAAAAAAAAAATCAAGAAACTTTAAAATGGAGGAAATCAATTTAGGGTACTCCACATTAATCTTTAAATATATTTTGTAAGAAATTAGGGGATCCAGAAAATAGGATTCAATATATTAATAACCTTCCCCATTGAAGAAGCTCAAATTAGTGCTGAAACTCTATAATGTTTTGAACTGCACACTCACATAGCAGAGAAGTGCTACGATCCCAAAACTGTAACCGTCTCCTGATATCCAGCCCATGAATATATTTGGCATACAGCTGGTATAAGATGCTCTGTTTCAAAACAAAGAGTGACTAGAATAATGCAAGTGATTTCTTTTATTAAGAATATGAGAGGCTTAATATGAAAATAATTCAAAAGTGTAAAAAATAAACACAACTACGTAATAAGCTGAAATACAAGTAGCGACTTGATGATAGGATAGGATTTGTTCTTCTAAGAACATTTGGATTCCCAGGTCAAGTTGATGAACTTTTGATCTGAGAATAACCTCTGAAGACTGGGGAAAAGAAGAGTTGTTGGGAACTAGGTGAATATTTTGGATAAATTTCTTGTTTGCCCGTCTATTTGAATGACATATGTTCAAAGGTAAGAGAGCAGCAAACCAATGCAATTTTATACAGGTCTTCTAAGGTATCTTTTTCAACAGTCATACCCCTTAATTCTAGCCTGAACTCTTTGCCCCAACTAGATCTAATAAAAAGGCTAATACAGACTAGGTTGGTTTTTTTGCAAAATCAGAGATTTTTTTGCTGTATTAACAGCTCTGGTTCCTGATACACAGATGTGAAGGACGATAAAATTAGCAATATAAGAAGAACGATTTTAATGTCTGTTAAAAAAAATCCAATCAATCAAACCAATGAAACCTCACTAGTGTAGATTTTCAGAGACAAGTACTATACTGATGAGCTGCAAATTGTGAAACTGCAGCACACCATGGAGTGTGCTCTGTGTGTGTGAATGTGAGGCAGACAGACTTCCTGGCCTTTGCCATGTTATTCCCACACTGTTACAAGGGGGAAACTTGGGAGCTGTTAGACGTTATCTCTGTGTAAAATGACAGTCATGAAAAAATGTGAACGTTACAAATTCATTGCTTTGAATTTTAAGCAGGGCGTCTATTTCTCTGTAATTCATGAGCTGGATGCTAGTCAGCTTTTGAGTCATGCTTCGAGTAGCTGCTGCCGGGTGGTAAAACAGCTTGTGAAGAGGCAAGGCACAAGGCCGAGCCTAATAGTGCTTGAGAGCCCCCTCAGCAGCCCCTGGCAGCGTCCCTGGCAGAGCCGAAGGCAGTAACGCTCGTAGGTGGCCGGCCGCGCTCGAGCTGCGGCGTGGCTTCCAGCTGGGCTGAGGCACGTTGTAAAGCCTGGAGGCACAAACTGCGGGTATCTTCCCCGCTCTTACAGGGCTAGAGGGATGTGCTTTGCTTTAAAGGCTACTGTCTCAGTTAAGCAAGAATTGTAAGGCATATGGTGCTTGTAGGCAGGAGATATTTGCTTTAGGTGCAAGGAGCTCATAAATGCGTGTTTCTGTGTAACTCGTCTTCCACTAATCAAGGAAAGCTTTTAAATTAATCGACCCAGTAAGTAAAGTGCAGGAAAAATATCTGCCAAGCGTTCAAAACCAGAGGGCAAACCGGCATGACGGTGGCCGCGGCAGCTGCCGGCCGGGCCGGAGAGGAGGAACTCGGAGCCGCGCAGCCGGCCGCCCCTCTGCCGCCCGCATTTACCACCCATTGGTACGTTTTGATCCACGCTCAGAGGCGTGGGTGGGATGTCTAAAATTACGCAGACTGGGATTTTTACCTTTTTCTTTTCTTCTCTTAAAAAAAACAAAACAAAACAAAGCAAAAAAAAAAAAAAAAAACCAAAACAACAAACCAACAACAATAACAAAAACACACCCCAGTTTAAATGGCTGGCAAAATGCGGAGGAGGGAACAATACGACTTTGCGGTGCACGGAGATATGTGGTGGAATAGGATTAAGGAGGCCAATAATTACCTGGAAGAATCTTGTTTCCTAACCTCCTACATGATGAAGTGTAAAATGTAATTGTAAATTACAATTAGCCGGAGAATAAAGGTTTTCCTGGGAGCGGGGTAGAATTTCATCGCGGTCTATCGACGAATATTAAACCTCAGCGGCTGGATCGGCAC
>WBNH01001445.1:28861-44786 GCA_013401255.1 Urocolius indicus
CCCTTCCCCTTTACCAGAAAAGGCTGTTATGTCAAACCATGATATATATATATATATATATATATAAATACTTTTTCTTGCTGTGACAAAAGAGCTTCCTCACTAATCTTGTGTGTAACAGTATAAAAGTTATATAGTATATTATTAGGCTATGTGTAAGATACATAGTATATTTACTTTATAGTATACCAAAGCTATATAGTATATTATTAGGCTATGGGTAAGACTTGTATCACAGATGAGAAGATTATTAATTATTAGTAATGAAAATAGATGCATGCACAATAATACCCCCAATAAAGGCATTTAGTACCACATCTGCCACAACTACAATAGAAATAACAATTGCTTTTCTTCATGCTTTACATTATATACCTTTGCTTTATTCATTATTTCCCAAATTAAATATGGATAAGAATCTTTTAAAAATCTAAGTTTTACCAAGATATCTTAAAGATCCACTAAGGTGTTTGCCTTTTCAGCATTACATCTGTGTCCTCAAGGTTTAGTTGCACTTTCTGCTCCATGGCAGAAAAGGCTAGCATCATTTACTTTTACCCATGCTATTGTTTCCTGGGAGAGAGGGTTGTGGGAGGATTCTCATTGGTTCATACCCTCCTTCCATTGCTGCCTCATCCAGAGACAATTCCCTGGGCAAAACTCAGAGAGAGCAACTCATGAAGAGGCAGCCTTTCCACAGGTGAGGGCAGTAGCTAAGTGCAGCAGGCTAACCAGTACTGAACAGGGAAGAAGTGACAAGAGCACTCTCATGATGGAGAGACTGAGAAGGATGTGGTTTTGTAAAAATCAAGTGTGCTTGGGATCAGGCCAGTTAGAAAGAAGCAGCATGCACTGAGGCCCAGAGCATCTGCACTCCATGAAAACGTACAAAGATGAGGAAAAAAAAAAAAAAAAAAAGATTTCCTTTAACAAGAAGCAAACCTACTCAGGATAATACAACAAATCTAAGCTTAGTACATGGCTGTGCCAACATTTTAACTATAGTCAGTACTATGATCATAGGATTTTTTAATCTCATAAACTTTCTGGGGCAAATATCATCTGTATTTGCATCTGTATTTTCTTATAGAGTCTGACTGTGGACTTCGGGAGCTATCACAATAAGCAAGCCAGGCACCTCTCTTGATGCGATTCAGGACACAAGAGATGATATACAACAAATCTGTGAAAGTCCTAGGCCTTGCACAGAGCATAATTATAAGACAAATAATAGCTTCAACGAGAACCACTGTAATTGATTCTTTAATTGAAATATGGAGTCTCTTGTATCTTGTGGGAAATTTTGATCTTTGAGCTTTCTTTTGTGCTTTCTCATTCAGACAGAGCTGGGGAGTTTCTTGCAGTTCAAAATCCAGAGACAATAGTTGAGGAGGGCAGTGAAGTGGGGAGATCCAGAAGGTAACAAGACTGCCTGTCATTTCGCATTTGCTCAGGAAGAATATTTCTACAGACACACTGATTACATCAGAAAAACTCTAATTTTAGCTTCCCTGTGGAATTTAGGTAGGCCTAAACCAAATGAACACATTGCCCATATGAATCAATAACAAACCAAAACACATCAGAAAATTACAGTCTTCTAGAAAAGTCTAGATATTCTGGCTCAATCATTGCGTGCCCAGCGACGTACTTCTCAACCAGCAGGACAAGTGAGATGCAAGTAGAATAAAATGAGAAAAAAATATTGGAAAGTTTAACAGTTTGTTGTCTAGATGTTTCCACACAAAACAGAATCATTGGTGAACCTATAAAATTGCATATAACTTAAACCCAAAATAATTACAAATGCATGTGATGGAGATTGCTGATGTATAAAAACAGCAACTGTACAAAGAAGGAAGCCCACAGTACCTCCACAGACTGCAGCAAATTCACAGTTTTAACATCAGAGACTTGTGATGTAAGGCTTGATATTTCCTGGGTGTATGTGAGCAGGAACTTGTGAAGCCCAAGAGATAATGAAATTACTGCAAATTTGTCTTGAGGAAGACAGAACAATAGCTGCCAGCATCCCTGCTGAGTCAGTAGGTAATGTCTATGCTCCAGTCCCAGTTACAGACAGGCTGGTAGCTAAACTTGGCACAGGAGTCACTGACTGTACCAGTGCTTGTCCACAAGAGGTTTTCACCCTATGCTGATTTCCACAGTGCTACAACATCTTGTAGTTAGCTAACTTAAGGCCAGGTAAGTCCCTCCCTCATAAGAAGAATTATGTAAAAACTGCAGACCTAGTGAAGTTCCCACAACATGTAATAAATTATTGTTAAATATAGTTCTACATTCAGCAGTTTTAAATATGTGGTAGTCATTAAATATGCCTCTTAAAACTATTTAGTACAGAGTGGTCATGGCATAAAAAAAAAAAAAATCCCTCAGTTTCTTCTTAGTAGCTATGCTAACTAGCACAAATCAATTTGGTTATGTTGCATTTGCAAGCCCATTTTCCTGGAAGCACGGAAAAGAGCTGTTCCTTTGGGTCATGTTGAAAAGATGTATTGCAATGTGTTGAATTATGTTAAATTATTGAGTATAACTAGAAGAGCAGGAACATGGTGTGCCTGAGTGTAAAATTCTCCAGTAAACTGCTTTGTATAGTGCCATTTCAAGTCAAAGTCTATCCAGGAAATCAAACAGCATCAGCATAGGAAGGCAGTGCTCTGAAACAGTGGTCTCCAAACTTTTTTAGAGCACACCCCTGATATATGTATGCTTACCTATTTCAAAGTTATGTATGTACTACTGAAGTTCTAATGTTTTCTTCCTGCACCACAATGGATCACACCCCAGAAGTGCAGGCACACCACTTTGGAGAACATTGCTCTAAAAGAGAAAATAACTCATACTAATGTTGTACATTGTGCTAAGAAATATTTTAAAATATTTTGCAGTTACTTGCACAAGAAAGACTCAAGAGGAAAACAACACAGTCTGGGCTAAGGGCAACACTGATGTTAAGAAACATGTTTAACCTCAGCACATTAAAATATTCAGAGATTGTGGAGTACCATATATGTGCCAGATAAGAACTTTTTAGGAACACAAACAAAAGATTGTTGCTAAAATTTGTCCACAAAATTAACCCAAATTTAGCTGTGAATGGCAAGCAGCTGATAAACATGTTTGGAAGTAGTATATCCTGGACAACCTCCAGAGTATCTGGAAGAAACAGACCCCCATCACCATTTCTACCATTATATAGAAATGTGAACAATTGTAGTGCTTTATTCCTGCTTTCCTAGAAATCTACACTCCATTAGCTAACTCAGTCTTCTTTACATTTTTACGCGACATAGATGCCATCCACATTGTCTTCTCCAAGAGCCAACACTGAAAAGTAATCAAATTATAGTTACCCTACTTTAAGAATGTATCTCACTGCAGAGAATGCTGAGGTCATTTTCTTTAATGACAATCATAGTTCTTTTGTCCTTTCTGAAGTACAAAAGCGATATTCTCATGCAAAGGGATGTTCTGAGAAACCACAGAAAGAATAATGTGTGGGTTAGCATTTTATCTTTTGATCATCCCTGAGCTGAGTGCTGAAGTCTTTGAGTTAGACATAGAACACCCTTGACATCAGCATTTCCCATTGATCCTCCACTCACTCCCTTGGCATATGAGGCTGGTGACAAAGCACCTAGTGTTCCTGGCTTTGGCATGAGACCAGGCCAATCTGTAATGACAAGGTTGACAGACTTCAGGGCATGGAAAAGAACAGGGAGTGTGAGAATTTGCCTCCTAAATCTGAGGATCAAGATAGCTTTCCTTTGTGACTTTCCCAAGGTTACAAAGGAGACAGGTGAGAAAATGAGGAACGGAGCCCGGGCTGCACAGCCCTGGTGAACTAAGGGGTAAGTAAAGAAAGAAGCAGCCTGCGGAGATTATGAGGAGACAATTAAACCTGCCTCTCCACTGAAGGTGGATATCATGAGGTCCTGGATGCTAGTCAGTAACAGGCAGGAGGAGTGCTAGGGTTTGGCTGGAAGCAGAACTGGGTGTCTCTTTCCCTTGCTGCTTGGCTCCATCCTATCACTTCACCTCTGAGCCACACACCCTCTTGTCTGGGCACTAGGACCAGCTGAAATGCCTTTTTCTGCCTGCCCCTGAACAGTCTTAATTCTGAGTGACATATGGACTTGACAGATCTGATCCAGCCAGTGGATTCCTGTCTTAATTTCTTCTCCATCTTTTTGTGAAAAGACAAAAAAGAGAACCCTACTAATAGAATAACAATTATATTAACCTGAAATGCTACACAGTTTGATAAAGTGTATCATCCTCAGAATAGTTTGTAAACACTAGACTGTATAATTCACAGAAATCACCAACTTGTGTGAAACATACATTTGTCAGAATAAAACAGCTATCTAAAAGTTATTATCTGTTAAAAGTTGCAGTTTTTTTCCTTAGGAACTACCACTTTATATCTTTCTCATAAAAAAACTCTGGCATATTCAACCTTTTTGGCACTAGTTTCATCTTGTTGATAACATTCTTGTGTGCTAGAAACGATAGAAGAGATGGCTGGATTTCAGCCGGATGATTTTGAAGCACCAGTGGGCGATCTGCAATGAGATGATTGCCTGTCAAGTAGTTGATCCAATTTGTCATGTTCTATTGGGATTTTAATAAATGTGAAGGAGGTAAAATGTGATTTGCATAGAGTCAAAAATTGATCCAAACTTTACTTCCTCCAACACATTGCAGAGAACTTGAGCACTTCAGGTTTTTTGGTTGGTTTTTTTGGTTTTTTTTTTTTTTAATGAGAGAAGACCAAGCTATAAATCTCAAACAAAGATTCTTATCCAGATTTGTATCATGATGAAGCTCAGTCAGAATATCTGGCTCTGTGTTTTAGGTCATCTAATTACAGAAGTAATAAGTTTGCCATGACATTTAAGATTCAGATCTTTTTCTTTTTTTAACATGGAAAGACATTTTGATTTGAGGATTTGACTACAGAACATGTTGAGTTTATTTTTGTCTGGTTTTATAAGTGCATTTTCTTCAAAAGCAGTTTGATCTCAAAGCTCTGCCTGGAGACAAGAGCCTTGCTTCTGCAAGATTTCAGAAAGAAGGAATGGAGTATTTCTCTAACTAATCTATCAGAGTGATAGGGTAAGTCTCACATACAAATGGACGAGCATCTGTGCTTATCAATAACTATCTGAAATGCTGTGGGTGGTACTCCTCAAGCTCCATGAAAGACTATTTCTTACTGTGTGATGGTCTGGATTGAAATTAATTTTCTTTATCAGTTACTTTCCCAAAAATTATTCTTTTAAAGTCAATCTCAAGATGGATGGACAAAATACTTGGTGTGGTTGCTTTGTTTAGACTTTCTCTGCATGACAGCCTTCATTTCTTCTTGAACCCAGCAGCTTTCTGCAGGGTGGCTTTCCTGAGGCCATAAAAACCAGCAGCATCTTCTAACTCCTGAAAAAAACCAATTTCTGCAAATGAGACAAGTGCCTGCATTCAGAAACCACCTGCCTTAGGACATGCTAGTTACATTCACCATATCCAAAATTCTCCATGGCTAAGAATTTTTTATTATCTGCTAAGGAGAGATGTTGGCAGCACTTTCTTGTGATGCCACTAGAAGAGCATTAGGAATGATTTAAAAGCCAGGAGCTTCAAGTTATTGTTTAAGGTACTTGACTAGCTAGGTAGTGTATTCTCCTCACATTTGTCTACAAGAAAAAATGCATTTATGGGAAGTTTTCCAGATCTCTCTTCATTAAAATGAAGAGGTCACATTTTATTTGCTGCTAAATAAAATAGTATATTACATTGCAGATTATTATACCTAAGTATGTGTGCCTGGACAATACTTCACAGAAAGCAAGTCAAGTGCAGAGCTATAATTTGTTTCTTCTTGAGAGCCATCTTGGCTCAGAAAAGACCTTTTCTCTCCAAATGTTAAAGGTTTTCTGGAACATTTCTAATCTTGTATTCTCTGTATCATAATTTCAAATGCTTTCTGTTGACTGTTAAAACATAAATCAAAGTGTGCAAGGGCAAATTTTTCCTAGCAAAGGCCTGGAATCCAAGTCCTTCTGGATTATAGATTTAAAGGAGACATACTTGGTCTTGTAGTGCTCAACTTTCATGTGTACTTTGGCCTTTTAAGTTTAACAGCTCCAGCTGTGTGTTCAGAGTGCAATTAGACAGTCTAAAAGAGGTTGTGCCTTCAGCATTGATCTCACACTTTTGGAGTTAAAAAAATGTTCTTTGTGTTCCTTGGACAAGGAAGGTGTATGTCAAACACCTCTACCCCATCTATATTTTAGGAATATTCACTTCATATAAATAATTAAAGATCACAAAATAGGCAGCAATCAGAGAACACCGTTGAACTGCAGGGGAAGTGGTGCCCTTCACCCAAAGGGACAGGTGGACCATGTTGGTGCAACAGTAATCTACCTCGCCATTTCTGCAGGAGCTCCAACATTTTAGCTTATTTCTTCATGGCTATACCCTAAAGAGTTTGAGCTCAGACAACAAAGAATATTCTATACCCACCTGGCATTTGGAAGTGATGCCACATAAATACTGCACAGGTTCTGTAGCTTCTTTGGTAATTCATTTATAAACACCTTATTTCTGTGGCATCAGTAACTTGTTTTTCTTTTTTTGCAGTTAACTTGTGCTTGTAAGTTCCACCAAAAAATCAGTTTTCTTTCCTGTATTTTTTATCTCTGATATTGGATAAAGTATTTGTTAAAAATGCTTGCTTCCCTTGCTAAGATAGAATGGAACAATGAGGTCTGTTTTAAAAATAGCAGCTTCCTAGAATTAGAGAGTCATAGAGATGAAAAGGCCTTGAAAGGTCATCTAGGTACCTGTGTGACAGTAAAATCAATTATACCCACATTATTTTTGATAGACATTTTTCTAACTTTTTTACAGCCTCTGAGGATGGAAATTCACAGACACTGTTGCTTCACTATTTATATAGTTAGAAAGTTTCTTGAATGTTCAATCTGAATCTTTCCTATTGCACTCAGAGCTAGTTAGCACTTGCTGTCTTCTAAAAAGTTACAAAATACGTATTTTCCTCTCTGCAACTGCTTTTGTGTAAGTTTTTGTTTTTCCCCTCACGCACCACTCCTTTGGCAAAGCAGATACTCCTTCTGTTTAAGCAAAAAAATTCAATTTTTAGGCTGGGTTTATTTGCCAAATAGAAGAGAAAGGACCAGAGTGATAGTGAGATTACATTAAACATTCAAGTAGTAGTTAATTTACTATTTTTTACTTAATACCTCAACCATATCTTGGCAGAGAGATCTGCAACCTGTTGCATATGAGATATTATTTAGTCTCAACTGAACTTACAGCATCATACTTATTTACAGATGTGAATGAAATTGCTAGATGGGTAACACTGGAAAGATCTGGTTTCTCACAGGTTTATATTTAGGTTACAAATAGGGTTTCTCTTAGATCTTTCCTTTACGGCTGATATCAGGGTCATGGTGTTCCTGTAACTCTGTCCACTTACAAAAAATTTTATTTACCCTGCATACAGCTAACTACATAATGCAATTCACCTTTTTTCCTCTCCCCACCTCCCCCCCGCCCCTCCGCAACTCTATTATTTGAGATTATTTTTGAGACCATAAAAACTTAGTAGGTAAAGTGAAATGGTGGCAAAGCACAGAGTTTGCTGGTGGTGCAGAGTTTATTTTCCAAAAGGGAACCAGTTGCCAGACTTGTACTCTTGGGACTGCTAAAGTGCTAAAGACTTCTAAAGGCTAAAGCACAGCCAAAACTGCTTGGTACTGTGTGGCTTCATAACCCTTTGGAAAATCAGTTGTGAAATCATGGCTTTTGTTAGTTTGATATTTGGGGAGATTAAAATGTTATTTATAGTAGAGACTATTGGTATTGGTAGTTCATATATAGATTTTCTCTTATGTATGCAACTGGAAGTTTTAGTAGCTGCTAAGGTCAAGATTGCATCTAGTTAACTTCAGTTCTGGGCACCTAAAAATAAAAACTTACACTTCTTGTATCATGCACTATAGCTCTCACGAACCTAATCATAATAAACCTTGTGAGTTCTTTCTTTTCCCTTCTCTTCAGCATGCACCTTCCCCCACGCCAGGTTCACTCAACAGTCTCATATTCCAATTGCCTTGGTTTAAGGAAATGTCACGTTGTGTTGGAGTCTAAGAATAGAAGGTGCTCATCAGTCAACATTTTTATAGTGTGCTAATCGTCTCTGCAGTGAGCTGATTTGGTACTCTGGATTTTGACCACTGCCTTGGTCAATCACTGAGCAGCTCTATTCATCATCTCTCTATTCTTATGGACTTGTTTCCATCATGGCCACTGAGTTTTAAAAAAGAGATGGGAAAAGGAAAAAAAATCATCAAAAGTCATCTCTCCAGTGAAAAGTATTCAACATAATATGAATTTAATAAATGCTGAAAATAACCTATGTTAAAAAGACCCCTCAAAAAATTCCAATCTGGACTAGGAACAAATATATACTATGAATAGATGAAGGAATCTAATTTTCTCAAATAGAAATTTTGTCTCTAAAGAAAAGTCTCTAGCTATTAGAGGAATGCTTTTCTGTCCTCAAAGGCATTCATGGCTGGAAAAGTTCCATTTGTTACACATTGACATCCTGTACAAAAGTGGATTTTGGATGCAGAAATATAGTGCTTACTAAATTTCTTAGCTTACTTTACTGCTTGTTGTTAGTGTGCTTAAGAACCAGTAGCATTACTCTGTTTAAGTTACTGCCTTAGTCAAAGAACATATATTCCATTCCATCTTGAAAAATAATTTAATAAATATGTTGGAGAAAAGCATTAAGGTTCTGAAACAAATCAGGGCTGTCACATTCTTTTATGGTGGTCTCAGCTACTTTTGACAAGAAAGAAAAAGTATACTTTATGAATAATTTTATATATCAGGCAAGAATATATATAACCATAAGTATGTATCACAGAATCTTAAAGGCTGGAAGTGATCTTGAAAGATAATCTAGTTCAACCTCCCTGCCAGAGCAGGCCACCTAGAGTAGGTCACATGGGAACTCGTTCAGGTAGGTTTTGAATGTCTCCAGATAAGAAGACTCTACAACCCATCTGGGCAGTCGGTTCCAGTGCTCCATCACCCTCACAGTGAAGAATTTTTTCCTGTGTTTCTTTGGAACCTCTTATACTGCATCTTGTACTCATTGCTTGTTGTCCTCTTGCGGGACATCATTGAAAACAGCCTGGCTCCGTCCTCCTGATGTCCACACTTTGTGATTTGTAAAGTGTATGTATGAGAAGTAAGAATACAGAGACTGTGTTCCAGTAGATTTGTCCACAGCTATAACCTCCCACAATGGATCATCATTTTCTAGTTAAACTTGGTTTCCTAGTTGTGCAGAGAATACCCAATGTGCATGTTACGTGGAGAGGCTTTCCTTTCCTGAGTGCCAAAATTTTGTTTTGTCTTGTCAGACTTCATATTGATTGTTGAGAGTACCCAGTGATGGGTATTTTCACCTGTAGTGGATTGCTGTCAGTAAATCAGTTATTTCTCACTGGCTTCTACATCCCAGCCACATTTGACAGGAAATATAGTTGATCAAATTCCAAAGATTTTGCTTGATTCTGAGAAAATTCCTTTCCATAGTAGGCATCCCAATCCTGAGTGAGCTGTCTTACCAGTCTGAGGATGAGTCTTCCCAAGTCAAAATTAGTATTCATAGAGTCAAGGCTACTGTCTCACAGGTCAATGTCTGAGTAGAGAAAATTCTTCATTTTAAAAGGAATAAAAGCAAATCAAAAAATGAAAGTGCATCCTTTGTGAAAGGAGGAATGTGGATTTACGTCCAAGATTTAACTGGAAAACATGAGAAAACGAAGAAAACAACCTTGGTAGATAAAATAAAACAACTAAGCATGGCATAGTCAGGTCTATCTCTGATACGAAACATAAAATATTATGTCTTATTCGCAGAATCATAATAAAAGTCTGTCTTGAAAGGAATGTCTGGAAGTAATAGTCCATGTTCTGTTTGAGGATAAATTACAAGTGTGCTGAGTTTTCTTAAGGCCTTGCCCAGACAAGTACTGAAGCTCTTCACGGACAGAGGTTCTTCTGAGACAGCTTTCTAGTTCACTTCTTCGTTTACTTCATTCAAAAATATAATTTATTGAAATGTTTTGGCATTGAGTAGTATTTTTGTCACAGGGCTCTCATTTGGGAATGAGAACAATTTGAGAACAATATTTAATGTGAAACAAAAGTGTTTCAAAAAGGAATAATTATATTCATCTTTGAGGAAGAAAAAAATATGATAGCTGTCTTCATCCTCCAAATATTCCCGTGCTTAAATCTCAACCTAAGAACTTCCCCTACCTTTAATAACCTATTAAGTGTGATAGGATTTCACATCTGTCTACACCTAAGTGTGCTAGGAAGTGTTTGCAAAACCCAGGCATTAGTACTGAAATTGCTGTGACTCCTTGTGCCTTGGTGCCTAGGGTTGGGGGAAACAGGTGGGAAGTAGCATGCTCTGGTTCTGTGCCCAAGAAAGGCAATACATTTCTAAGCCTAACAGGAGTCCAGTCCAAAGCGGTCAGAGGAATTTGGATGTTCACCTAGTGTTTCTGGGCACGCTGCTGAGGTGCTGTTAATTATCTGATCATGGAGAAACCTAAAACTGTTGTAGGAGCCTCAACATGTCATTTAAAAGCAAGGAAGTGATAAAGAGTGTAACAACTTCAACCTGGTGGTATTCTCTGATGGAGCAAACTCTTCTGGTTTTCCCCACAAGCCATGACAGTTGTGCTGGTTCCCAGGATGCCATGGAGCTGTAACTGGAGGATGCAGCATGATGCAACTCTGTGTGGCTGATTTATATTCTAGAATGAAATATTTTAATCAAATTATTGTGGAATGAATATATGATAATTTTTAGTAGACAACGAAGTAATTGGAAGTTAGAGAAGGAAAATGAACTGTGACTGGGGCAGCAGTTTAGTACTGCAGGAAAATTGCAATAATCCTAATGAGGTGCTAAAAAGCAAAATGAAAGCAGTCGTAGTCAGACAGTTGATTTAAAAATCTAGTTGCTTTATGGCTTTCATGTAAAATGTACCAACCTCATTCTTATCTACAACACTTTATCTATTATTGTCAGCCACTGTCATGATAGTGAACTTCAGCAAATGAACACGACGACAAGAGGAAGTTGAAGCAATTTAAAGATACAGTATTTTTTAAAAACTAAAACCTTATTTAAGTTTTTTTTCAAGGATAGACTGTTTTACTGTGTAAGTTCTGAAAGTAAGCCACACAAAAAGTTGAAACAAACTCTGAAAGGCCTTAAACCAAATACGTATACATGGGATATCTTCCAGCGTGGTTGCCTAGCTCAGAAATAAACATTATACTAAATATTCACTAAAATAAATTATACATCTAAATACCTTCTCTGAAGACGTGGAAAACCCACCTGGACCAGTTCCTGTGTGACCTGCTCTAGGTGGTCCTGCTCTGGCAGGGGTGTTGGACTAGATGATCTTTCGAGGTCCCTTCCAACTCTTAAGACTCTGTGATTCTGTGATTCATGCACAGCTCTGGCTTAAAGGCTTTAAGGCATCCTAGTTTTAAGCATTTAGCGCCACTACAGATATATTTTCTTTCTTTGTTATCTTCAGTGTTTTCTGGATGCTTTTAAAAATAGTTTTCTCAAGTAATAATATTCCTAGCTCTCGTCTGATCATTAAATTAATCCTAGAGTCATGAACTAGCAGGGAACATAGGTATGCATTTAACTGTACTTGTGCAAATAGGCTTAGTGTCTAGCCAGGCACAGTCAGGAGTGTTCTACAGGATTGTCCCAAACCTTCACTAGTTTTGGCTGAGAAGGTGTAGGAAAGTATAGAGAATGAGGGACGTTGACAGTGTAGGATTCATAAAAAGGAATTTCAAGGACAAGTTTTGTTGCATTATATTGTCTGTGCATATAGAAAGTGAGAGGCCACTGATTTACTATGCTTGAAAGCAAATCAAAATCAGGACACCGGTCTGCGTATTTTCTACAATCTGCCTATAGAATCCCCTCCCCAGAAGAAAATTATTTTTAAATTAAAAAGCAGTGACAGTGAACAGTTGATATATTGTGAAACCAGAGAAAGCCTGGCATCACGAGTACAATATGTGCACCAATCACGTGAGAAAGTGGCTGAACCTGGAAAGAAGATGATAACCATCAAATCATCCCACCCGAAGAGGACCTTAGGCCCAAGGATCCCGACACAAGCCCTGCCGTTCGGCGGCGTGGCAGGCTATGTGCTGTCCCGGCTGGCGGGCAGAGGCCGGCGCTGCGGCCCCGCGACGGATCGGGCCCCGGCTGGCACTCCACGGCGGCGCGTGCCTGACCTCTGCCGTGCTGAGCCTGGCCAGCAGCGCGCTGCCCGTGGCCGTCGCTCACGATAGAAGGTGCTCTTCAGGCAGCTCGCGGTTTCACACAGCCAAGGCCCCCAAATTATGACGCAGCTGTTTCCTTTTCTCTGAACAATTTTTTTTTTTTCTTCATCCCTTCTCCGTATTTCTCGGGTAAACTATATATCAGTATTGAAAAGTTTGTAACAATTTCTAACTGTATCACCACTCAGAGCAACTGCATAGATATGAGGGATTTAAGATGAGGAACGTCCAAGAAAGGCTAAGCATAACTTCGAATCTGCACTTGCAAAATAAAACAAACAAGTTATTTCAGCCTGCTTAAAAGCAATTGACATTTATGACCCAATGACCCAGAGGACTGAGTGACCTGAAAGAGCTGTCCCTGAACTCTGTCTGACCCTTGTGCTCTCCACTAGCTGAGGATCTAGAGCTGGTTAAACAGAAGTACTGTACATGGGATTTTAGGGGGCAGTGAAGCTACCTGAACCCAGCTGAAGGTTTTAAAAATGCTGCTAATTCTGTCACGTCTTCAATAGAAAGATGCATTAAAAAACTTCAGGCAAAGTATCCAACTCACTTCCAAAACAAAACTGTAAGATAAAAATTGCAAAGAAAAAAGCAGAGTTCAAAAACCATTTAGGCACACAGTGGGTTCAAGAGAGGTTAGTCAGACTTCGACCCTAACTCCTTTCAAAGCCTTAGAATTTTTTTAATTTATTAAGATGCCTGGATACAGTTAAAAATGGCTGGATACAATTGAAAACTTGACCTTCTTAATTAGCTAGGCATCCCAGTCCTGTCTGGAATTCAGTTTGATTCCCACTTGGAAATAGCTCTTCATTAGGAAAAAGAAATAGGCACATCCAGATGCTGGCTCATCCCCTGAAATACATGTGGTTTAGGGTAAGTAAAATTATTCTATAGACATTCTTACCTTTTTCCATTGACAACACAGAAAATTACTTTGTCTCCTATAAGCTATGCACAGTGTAAGTGACCTTATAAAACGTTCCTGCCCTCTCCCAAATTTGCCTCAAGAATCATACTAACATAAGAATTCATTTGATTGCTCTCTACCTGAATAGCAATCCTTAAATCAGGTGATTTCTTGGATATCCACAAGTGGTTTTGACAGCACGGCTGTCATGAAAAATACTTTCTTCAGAAAGATATTCTTCTGAAAACAACCAGAGTAGATCTCAGGAAGAGACAATCCTATAAATTGACTTAGATTTTATTGCCATAAAAATCTGAAAATTCTGTGAGAACTGCTGAGCTGGGACTCTGAAGCAGTGTAGGCTGGACAGCCTTCAGGCTTATCTTTCACCTGGGGACAACCCACAGCAGTGGCAGGCAGGAATTTTGTTCTGCCTGCTGGGACAAAGAACGGTAAAGGAATACAGAGCATTTGGCCCAATTTATTTAAAATTTTAGCAGCACACAGCAGATGTACATATAAACAGATACATGAATGTATTTTTTTTAAAAAGTCATCTGAAAATACTGTTCCTTACACTTCATGCAGACTACAGCACAGCACCTGGTGCTATTAATCACTCCTGCTGTTTTCATAGCTGACACTGGGAATAACTTTGAATAGGTCACAGTTCCCCAGACTGATACTTTATGGCACAGGCCTAATGATTCACTTTAATAATTTTAAATGAATTCTCACTTTTTCCCATCTTCAGATTCAGTTTTCCACTTTCTGTTAACCATTTTACACTTTTATCTCGATCAATAATGTTGTGACCAGTCAGAGTACCTGACAGATGACAACATCTTTGTTATTTAAGGAGGTCTCTTATGACATGGGACCATCTACTAAGGGCATTTTCTCAAAAAAAAAAGGCTTTTACTTTCTAATATACTGCAGATGCAAATGGAAAATGATGTATTATGTGAAGTACTAAACAAAGAAATAAATAACCAGTTATAAGAATATTTTTTTTCTTTCCTGTCACAAAGCAGTCTAAAGTTTAGTATTTATTCTAGAAATGTCTTAGTCTCTTAGAGGCAAATTATGCATTAAATAATGCAATTAAAACTGAAATAAAAGATATAATGCAGCCTCTAGAGGCATTAAATGGCACCACACTGTCTCACTCTACTGCCTCTTAAAAGGAATGCTCAATTTATAGGAAAATGTTTCCAGTCTTGTCTCTCAGAATCATCTGGTTTTGATGGCACTAATCGTAATTCAGATTCTCTACACCATTGGGAACACATCAACATTTTCTTCATACACCAAAATGGACAAACAACTGTCTGACCAAGTACAACCTTATTAGTAAGTACATGGAAGAGAATCTTAAGTCCTGATTTCTTGACTGACTTGTTCCAGGGTTTTTTTTTTAAGATATTCTTATATCCTTTCTGAGACTCCCAGTTAATATTTTTGTCATTGGCAGCCTTGGGAATTGCACTTGAAAAATCATTGATAGCACCACTGTGAAGTAAGGGATCTTTAGGACTGGTGGATGCCATCTCCAAAACTGCTATAAATGTAATGTCTCCCACACTATCAATGATAACGGTGGAAGACACATGCATTTGCACTGATGTAACAATTTGCAAAGAGCCTACTTTTTTTTTTCCTCTTCCTTCACTCTAAATTGCTAATAGTTTTGATTACAGACATTTAATGCTCAGAAATATCAGCAATACAAATGAACATATTTTTCTAGATTGACTAACCAAAAACAATCACTTAACAACAACATTTGGGAAGGAAAATTTATGGTGAAAGAGAAAGAGGTTAAGACAATTTTCAGTTAATAAATAGGTTGTATTTATCTACTAGCACACCAGGATTATAAATAACTTCACTAAAGTCTCTCTGATTGTAGTAAACTACATTGCATAATCACAGAAATTGATTTTCTCACCAAGAACACAGATCAATCAGTGGAAACTCCTTCCTCTGACTGTGAGCAATGAAGGGATGTCATGACATAAGAATAACTTCAGACAGTTAATTTGCATTGTAGAAAACATAGCTTGAGAGGATCACAGGTATGTCTTGGACTGCTAGCTTAAGTAGCTGAAATATCACAGAGATTTTTGGTGTCACATCCTTGCTGTGGTGGTGTTTCTTAGAAGCCATCTCTGCTAGTTGGAGATTTTCAGTGCTTGTTGTGTGGGAGGTCTAAAATAAATGCCATGAATGTGGTTGACGTATGGTGTACCCCACAAAGTTAGATTTTTCCATTTTCCAGCTGAAAGACGTGTTATATTATTACTTGAAGATGTGCCAGCATGGATACATGTCATGGTTTAGCAAGGAGTTGCTTTTGCTTAGTAACAGGGGGAGCGGGTTGCAGTGAAGACCCGGTAAAAGTTTTTTAGACTCTCCCCCGACTCCTGGGTTCAGACCCACCCCCCGGCCTGGCTGGGCCAATCTGGCGCCTCTGCGATCACTATTTGAGGACGGGAATTTGAGGTGCCAGGCAGGAGGTGTAAGAGTGGTACAAGATGG
>WBNH01001445.1:44973-55567 GCA_013401255.1 Urocolius indicus
TTTAGTTGGTATTTCTGGTTTTTCTGGTTTTTCTTCCCCAAGCCGAGTAGCCTGGTCTGTTTTGTCCTGCACCTTAAGCGGCAATGAAGCCCTCCCTGCCCTTTAGCAATCCTTTAGTCTTCGGTACTTGAGGCTAATCGTGGTCTTTTGTTCCCTGATGGGCAGAAACCACGACAATACACCAAAGAGGACAGGCTATGAACTTGATTATACCCAACAAGTCTCAACTCTACACAGACAGTGGAGTTTCTGTTTGCATATCCCACTGTCAGCGATACAGAAACCTGCTTGATTATGTCCCCATGTGATGGGGCAGTGATAGTTTGGCCAAGTTGCTTCTCATGTGACCATTCAAAGAGGTGTAAGCTTCCAAAAAGTTACACTATAGAAGAAAATGGAAGAAACATCTCACATTGCCAGAAAGTTAAATTGGCTTCCCCTTTGTCATATCAGTAGGTATATGTTTGGCAAGTGTTGGTTCAGCTCGTATTGACAGAGATAACAGAATTTATCTTTCCAGGAGTCTGCTTTTTTTAACTATCTGCTTAAAAGTGTTCAAATAATTTACCTGTTGCAAATGTTTCAAAATGAATGCTTTGTTTAATTATCAAACATCATCTTTCATTCTATGGATAAGTTAGTATTTAAGAAGGATAGAAATTTGTACTTTTAAGTACACATTCAAGATCCTTTAAACAAGACAATCAATGGCATAAATAGTGTTTTAGGCCTAAAAGTGCAGCCAATCATATTAACATAGTAGCCCATGTATATGTATTAGCATATAACCAATATGCTAGTTAATATTTTCAAAATAACATGCTTGAAAGTACAATGAAGGCAATGCATGCAGCTTCTAGTTTCTGGGAAGTTAAGAAATCTTTGACTCCCGCATGCAGTATAAGCCTGCTTTGGTAGAATAATGTTTTCCAGACCTGTTAACTAGAATATTGCATTTTAGCACTTTTTTTTTTTTTTTTTTTTTTTTCCCTGAAAGAAGCCCCAGAAACCTACAGGTCTCCACTAGTGGGAAAATCTAAAATACAAAATAACAGCATTAGATACAGGTTGCTTCCTGAGCAAGACAGAACTTACCTCTAGCCCAAAGTTAATGACAAAGCATCAGTAGTGCCAAAACATCGCTAAATCTTATTCAAGAGAGGGGATAAAGCAGAACAAACATAATGATCTGCTTTGCAGAGATGATAGTACTAAAAGTATTGGGCAGAGGATAAACTGTATTTAAACATCAGGCATATCAAAACATCTAGGAACAAGGTGTACTGGTTGTAGACTTGTCTGTAGACATAACACAGCATGTGTTAACCAAAAACCACTGTGACTGAAAGCATGTTTTTTAAAAATAATTTCTGTCACTACAGTCTTTGGAATAGTCCATTATGAAACCTATGTGCTAGATAACTTGTATTGGCATGTGGCATTCACCCATTACTGGTCCATGGAACCAAAGCAGCTAAAATGCCAATAAGAATCTGGAGGTCATTACAGACATGTCCACATTTGTTGTGTAAATCAGTGGTACTGACAGAATGTAATAATGAGTCAATGGATTTATAGAGCACAGACTGCTCTACAAAGGTCACAGATAAGATGTTGCGTAGATGTTAATCAGAGTGTATACAGGAATACCAAAACAGACCATATAGTATTTGATGGTAAAGTCTGATGATGTCTAAAGAGATAAATTGTTTTACAGTGATTCATATCATAAGAATTAATCACAATGTACTAGCAGCTGTTCAGGTTGGTAGATTATTCTTGCTTGCCTTACATATCTGGTAAAAATACAGATGTAAACTGTGAGATAGGAATAATAGAGAAGGCAAAAGAACCTACAGAGTTAGGTGGTTCAGTTTTATGATGAGACTTCTTCTCACCTTGAGGACTAAAAGCAACATCTATAAAATGTGTGTGGATTTGGTGGTCTACAAGGAGGAGAAATTTTATAGTACTTGAAGCTGAGGTCCACACAGTAAAGAGTGAGGAAATAGTTTTATAGACTATAGTCAATGCTGAGACATTATTGGTTGCATTTCCCTCCTACAGTCAACTTTGCTGCAGAAATGTCACATTGCTACTTTCCACAGGAACTTGAAGAGTCTCGGCCGAATTTAAAGTTGTGGGTTTTTTTGTTTTTTTTTTTTTTAAATGGAGAAATGCTGCACTCTTGGTACATGCAATGTATTCCAAGTATTGAAACTTGTCCAAGTAGCTAACAAGTACTGCTGGGGACAAAAATAACAATTGAAAACATCCTCTGAAGTATGAAGGGTTTTTTTGGTGTTATAATCAGGATTATCAACACTTCTCTGATGAAAATTCAGCTGCCTTGAACAGACATAGAGATGAGCCTGATAGGGTAATTTCCTAAGCTTCTAAATTGTGCAGATATTTAATTATTAAAATGTTAACAGTCACAGCAGTACCCAAGGCAAGTGCTGAGGGCTCCTTGAGTAATTCCAGTACCATTGCTAAAGCCACCATCAACTGCAAAGTTGGGGGTTTGTTTATTTGTTTGTTTAAATTCCACTGATCTAGTAAGAAATTGCTGCTGAAATACTTGATTATTTATTGGAAACCACACAGGATCTGTCTTATGTGAGTTCAAGTCAATAGCTGTCTTTTCACCAAACCTATGAGTGGTTGTCCCTTACAAAAGCAAAGTAAGACATGTGCCCGTTGATGATCACTATTTCTCTTCAGTGCTGTCAGAACTATTTGTTATTTTGTCACTACATGTTTTGGCATTTAAAAAAAACCTCGGGACAGAAGTGAGTCAGGACTCACTTCTCAGAAGAGTCCAAAAGAGGTGACACTATTTGTAGTACTAACTGTAAGACCCAACTGTAAGATCCTGTCTCTAAGATCTGCTTCTGAAAGATAAGCACATTATCATTGTTTAAATTATCTTTACTCCTATTGTTATTAATCCTACTGTTGTGGCCTTCCATCATTATGCTAGGCACTTGTACAAACACCTCAACAGTCATCACCAAACTTCTCCTACAAAGGCAGGTGTTGGTAGCCACCAGTGCACCACAGTTCTTCCTGCCATAAAAAACCCTGGGCAATGCTCAGGGCACTTTGACAGAGACTTACAGAGATCAAATGCACTCTGCCATCCCAATCATTAATCTTGTCCATGTTCTAAATGAGAGTTTCTAGTACATTTTGTAATGTATGTCAGGTGTTTTGCAGTAGCCCAGCAACAGCTGCTTAGGAGCACTCACAATATTTTCCATTGTTTTGAATGGACAGAGCTGTGAAAACATCCCACTGTTTCATATTCTCTCAGAGTATGCATTATGAAAATCAAGGAACATATTGCTGATTTACATTTTCCATTTTGATCTACTGGGATCTGTTTTGTGTGGAGTCATCCTGGGATTTAGAATCAGGAGCGTTTTCAATTTGCGATGATTTGTGTTCCATGTTGCCATTTATAAAAAAAAAAAGTTATTTTCTCCTTTCTCCTTCTAGCACTTTCCTGCTCATTTTCAAATTCTTCCTCCACATATATTCCTGCCCTCAAGTGCAGCTGTGTCATGCTCTGTATAATTAATACTAACTTAGAATCTTTGTATTTCCTGCTCTCATCTCACTATTTAATGTGTGGGATTAGTGTCATTAGAACACATGCAAACTTGTGCTCTTAAAGCAAGTATTTTACGAGGAATTTTAAGGATTGCTTTCTTTCACAGCATGCTTAAAACAAATATCAGGCTGTGTGTGTCTGAGTAGAAAGACTGCGATTTTGTCAGCCATGCAGACAGTAGGCTATTTTACACTACTGTAAGTTGCAGCTTCCTTATGCATACTGCTGTGGCATCTTTAGCTGATTGAGTTGTGTTCTGGTTTGAGTTTGGAGAGAGTGGAGGGGAAAAAATAAGAGAGAGAAAGAAAGGAAAGAAGTAAATTGCAGTCGATTAAAGGATGCAAGAAGACATCTAAGTCTGCTGGGAATCAGTCAGGATCTTGCTTTCTCTTGGCAGCACTAGACCTGCAAAGTGAATTAAAAGGCTGGAACTGTAAACTGAGTGATGATTTTCTTGTAAAAAGATTTTGCAATTGCATTTGTATACATGCCAAGCAGCTTGCTCCTAATAGATGCACACCTGATGTGTCCACATCATATTTTAGGAATTCACTCTTTCTGAAATATACTATCTATTTTCTTTTTGCATTATAATCAGAAAATAAATCAGTCTTTCCTGCACCACCGACAAAGTAATTGTTTTGAAGGTGTGCAAACACATGATTTCAAAAGAAAGCAATCTAACCCTGCATTTCCACTGAAGCCAGACCAATTTATTGAGGCAGCTGCTACCTTCTTCCTTCATTTCTCTGTCAGGTTTCCCTCTCTACAGTTCATCCCCAAACTACAAAATAGTTAAAACATGGACATATAAATCCATGCATCTGCACAGTTATGAAATACTTCCTTTCTTAGAAGAAGAAAGGAAAAAAATGTTAAATGTGTAGCAAAAATATTTCTTCTCATCGTTACTCAAATATGAAAGGAAAATAATTTTAAAGACTAATATAATCAGCAAGTATTAGGGGAATTTCAAAGCAGATGTGTAGCTTGGCAAGAAAAATGTGACCAGACAAAAGTTCTTCAAAAGCTTTTTCTGAGAAGCTTGTCTACAGCAACGCCTGGTATCAACTATACAGAGAAGAGTAGCAGAAACAAGGCAAATGCAGAGATTTGCACTTCCTGACTTACCCCCTTGGCTTCTGGCTATAATGACAGGGACTTTCTGAGCTACAGATTGAAGCAGGATCATCATGTAATCTGATGGATTTACCTTCCCTTAAATGATGTAGTCCTATTTTTTTTTTTTTTTTTTGGCTTCCACAACTTCCTGTGGCAATGCGTTTCACAGTACCATTGTGAGTCAGTTGGAAAGCACCTCATTTTTTATGTTTGGTTTTGTGTATTTGGTTATGTGCTTTGTAGAGTTCGTGCTGTGATAAATAATGATCCATTATTTCCATTCATCTTCTCTGTGATGTTGATGACATTACGTAGCTTTTTTCCTTAAAAATGTCTTCTCCAAAGCTGAAGGGTCAAATGCTGTTTTTAATATGTTGCCTCTAGCCATATATTCACATCCCTCATTATTTGTAGCTCTATTATAAAAAGTCTAAAACTTAGTGTCTGAACAGTATACAGACCACAGGTGACCCTAGCACAGTGATCAATGTTTTTCTCTGAAATTCCTTCCTAGTGATTCCCATAATTTAACTTGTCTTTTAGACTACAGCTGAGTACAGAGTTGATATTCTCAAAGGATTGTCCACAATTACAGGGTTTTTTTTTCTTGTTGGAAATAATTTGCAAATAATGGTATATTTTCTCACCTCATTATTCATCTTTGAGGAAAGATTGTCTCATTAAGAGCAAATTTTCCTCTGTGAAAAACAAATGCAGTTACTCCTATACAAATTATTCTCTGTGGGAATATATTCATTCATTTTGGTATTCCCCTACTTGCAGTCCCTTTAAAGACTCTGCTTCATATTTGGTGGACTTGGAAAGTCTCTAGTGGGCAAATTCTTGTACATTCAATTAGTTACCAACCACTTCCGGGCAGATGTCTGTAGCAGAAAATCTGTGAGATCAAATTTTTACCACTCTCTAACTAGCTGAAAAGAACAGTGAAAGACTAATGCAGTTTTGTAGATTCAGAACTGTGACAAATAGACATTTTCATCTAATCTGAATTCCTGCGTAGCACAAGTCACTGTGTTTCACCCCGTGAGTCCTGTAATAAGCCCCATGGATATCTTTTAGAAAGATATATATTCTTTGGATGAAATCTAAAGATAATTTCACCCCATTCCCAGTGGCTACACTTGCTGAAAAATTGAGTGTGATTTTGTATCCTGTTCATCTACTAGGGGCAAAACAGTTTTGATCTTTTTCTGTCATATTCATGCGTTGCCTTTCAGCAAATCTACTTCCCTCTCTCCACCAAAGTATCTCAAACACTACATGGAATAGGAAATAAGAGCTATTCAGATGATTACTACCAGACATGATTTGTTTTTCCCTGGAAAAATTACTTGTCCAATTACTACTTTAAAACATGTTACAGCTGATACAATGGGACCATGTGGAGTTAGCAACTATATATTACAAAAGCCTTCAGAAATCAGCACAGATTTCAAAATGGAGCCATACAGGAAACAGTGGTAAGCATGTCTAGAGGAAGAAAAGGGACCAGGCTTTAAAAGTTACTACAAAAGTAGCAAGTTTTTTTTCCTAGCAGAATTTACAAAAGCAGCTTTAACTCAATGCAGTGCCTTAACTCATTTGGGCAATCCTGTAAATATTAGTAGACCTCTCTGCTTTACACCTGCATATTTTTTTCCAAAGCAGCGACATTGTAATAATTTTTTTTAAAAAAGTTATCACCAGTGTCATATGTTTTTTATGCTATGACAAACAGACCAGGTACAGAACAGGAGATGGAATATAAAACATGAACTAAGAGAGAGGCAGTAGCAGAGACTAATATCCCAAGACATTCTTCTCAGAGACCTTTTCCTTCAAATGTATTGAAAAAAATCTGCAAACTCAAATGTTCTGTTCAGAAAAAAAAAATAAATCTGTAACATAGAAATTAGTAGTAGGAAAAGAAATGTATTCTGTGCGGGCTAGAAAACGGCTTACAAATTAATGCAACACAAACTAGAATTATTGCCATCTTCAGAGTTTGTTTAGAATTAATTTACACTACTCTTTGGGGAAGAAAATGTGAAGAAAAGATGACTTTTGGGAGCACGAAAAGAAGGTATGTGAACTATTTTATAAAGACTATAGTATTGCTGATCCTCAGGTGACCTGACCAGCGCAGGGAGGGAAAATAAACACTCTGAGCATGATATCCATCAGGTACTAATTACCAGAGGCACAAGTTCACATTACGTACATACTGACTATATGAGTGGCAGTAACAGAGCTATCACAGCACTTGGTCATCCTTCTACCAAAGCTATGTAGGGCCCAAGTTTGCAATATTTTTATGGACAAACACCAAATTCAAGAGGAGTTTCTGGTTCAAAGCCAGAATTTTCACTCAGTACTTCCCCTCAGAGGAAAAGTTTCCTAGACGTAAAGAAAAGCATTACAAAATTGCTGCCAGATTGGAAAATCCAACACAGTTATGAAAGCATTAGGCATGTCCATGTTTCAATGACTTGATGAAGAACCCAATGTGCTGTAGCAGGGCCAGGAGCTGGGGCTTTGGGCATGTTATTCTAAGGCATTCTCGGTGTCTCTGCACCCTAAGATCCTAGTGAGTTTCCATTTACTTAATGCCCTGGCAGAGTCCCAGGGATCTCTGAGTATCCCTGGGACTTCTTTGCTACAGAGCAGCATCCTAAAACTGCTCGGATCTGGCTGACTGCCCAGGAGAAAGAGATTTGGAAATACAGGCTCCTCATCTGTGCATTGGCAGTGCATTGGCAGTGTACCTGTTTGTGTCTATTTAATATTAACTTCCAGAAGATAGTGTGTCACAAGACATCCTTAAACTTAATTGAATTGCCATTTTCCAATAAAATTGCTTTTTCTTCCAAACATTACTATGAAGTGTTATTTCTGGGACAATAAAAAATCAGACACTGTAAGGCACATCAGCACCTAACTGGCTGTAGCTCCCGTGCTCATGCCCAGAAGTGACAAAAGGTGTAGAAATCCAGTTCTGCTGAAACCCAACAAACTGAAGAAATGGTTTTTAAAATGGAATTTAAGGTTCTTAGACATCAAATGCTTCTGAAAACTTAACTCTTGATCTTTGGCTGGACTGTGGAATTTTTTCCTGATGTAGTCAGAGGCACTCTAACCCTGGACATGATGCTCAACTCAGGTAGTCTGTGGAGCTTGCTGCACAGGTGACAGGAGAATGTCCTTTTGATTTATAAGCTAAGATGCAAAACAAGTCTAAGAAATGGCCTCTTACTGTGTTTTCAGGGCTTCCACTAAGGTGTCCTGCTGCTTCTCAGCATATTTTTCAAGTCTAAATCTTGTCACCTCCTTTTCTGTCTATATGTATAACCAGAAAAGGTGTTGTGTGATGACTTCTAAGTAATGTGATATATTGCCACTAATACGTCCTCCCAGCCAGAAAACTGTCAGGTACCTAAGCTAGCTTGCTGGGTGACAGGGCCTATTCACTGTGCCTGGCAGGCCTTGACATTTTGACTGTTTTTCTGATGAAAAGGTTTCTTTCAGTCATTATCAGAAAGAAAGAGGGGAAGGAAAAGATCACAAGTCTGTTGCTTTTCCTGTTCCTTTCACTTTCTTTCAATGCAATATCTCAATTATTTAGGTCCAAGGTGATTAATGACAACGGTCATTACTGTCATTTCAAAGATAATTTAAAGATATAGCTTAGCGAAGGGCATTCATCTGCTGTGCTGTGCCAGAAATGTCTGTTCTGCCATGTCATACTGACTTTTCTTTGCAAAGTGCAAGATGCTGAACACAAGCTTGGCCTGAAAGCCTATGCGCCAGCAGAGATGCCTGAAGTTCCCCTGTTGCTCAGTCCAGAGTCAGCAGAACCCACTGGAATTTTTATTTAGCTACTGAATTATATTATTTAATTGCACAGTGCCATCATCCAGCAATCTTAGGTGCAAATGAAACCTCATTGGGTCAGACATCTAGATGCCCAGAATCAAGAGCTTTCTGTCTCATGCTCCTTCTACATCCCTTCTACCAGCCTACTGCTGCCTCTACCTTTGCATTAATAAATCACACTTGTTGCACAGATGTACTGGCTTTCTACAGAACAGCACATGTCAGAAGAAATTTAATTGCACTGTGCCTCAGTTTCCCTTTCTCTAAAATGGAAATCAACAACAACACATCTCTTAAAAGTACTTGAAGTAAATCGTAATGTAGTTGATACATTCATAGCTGTGAGTTGGCTAATGATGGTGAAGATGTCAGTAAAAGAAATATCTACTAAACAAATAAGATGTTACTATCTATCAAAGCATTGCCATGATGAAGGAATCCTAAGAGACAGGAAGCATTTCTAATCAGAGGCAGAAGGAAGATAAATAGGATATGTAGAGGATATTTTCCCATCTATTTGTACAAAGTACTTAAAATACTACAGTCTTTGTGTTTGGGATTACATTGACTTTATTGCCACCAAGCCACCTAGAGCACATGGTAGACCTGTGTCCTCAGAAAAGTATGTATGTGATCTCTGCAATAGCTCCAGATGAGCATATGTTTAAAATGGACAGGGATATGTACTCTTTTTATGCCTTGGATAAAAGCTCCAAGCAGTTGAAGATTATTTTTAGTTTTAGCTACTTTTGCTAGCAGTCTTGCTTTCCTCTTCTTTTGAATATATATTGTTTTGTCTATGTACCTCTAAAGAGAGGAATGAGGATAAATCAGGGGAAACAGGGGCCAAGAACATCCAGAGAGTGCTTGGGAGTGACTGTCTTGTATATCACTAATTTTTAGTTACCTGTGAGATGGTAGTGTATTTTGTCAAGTCAGATTTACTAAATGTATCCCATAGGTGCTCCTCATGCTGATCTCAAGGCAAGTCTTTCCAAAGAGAAAACCTTTTTCTTATTTGCCAAGGGTTTAATATACACAAATGTGTAGTCATTTAACAGTTGCTGGCATTCCAATATACAACTAGCTTATATTCTTTATTTTTTAAATACCATTGCTAGTGGCATTTCCAAGTAAATTAAAATAAAAAATATTGTGAAATAAGCATTCTTTTAAAGTGTAAACCATATAAAATACAAAAGTCCAGGTTATATGTCGTGAACTTTAACTGGTATCTTCTTGCAGTCCTATGCGAGATGATATCTCAATGAAAAGACAACCCTTATTCTCATACTGAATGAAGATGGAAAAAGAATCATATCATATTCTAAGAGAATTTCCAAGTCTAATGCTGAAGGAAGATCAAGTAAAATTACAGGTTTTTGAACCGTCCATTTCACAGACATAAAAATAAATATTCAGTTTTTTATGCAGATAATTTATTTTATCTTTCACTAGCCAAGAAGACGTATTAAACATTTGTGCTTGATGACCATTATCAAAGATTTATAAAGTCAAAATCTAACCAGAGAGCTCACAGATCCTGAAAACCCCGTGTATTCAACTACTTAAACATTAAATGGATTTTGGCCATATAACTTGTATCCACATGCCATTGCTAATACTGCTTTTCAATGCCTCAACTCAGCTGATAATGGTAATTACCAAAATCTACAGTAGTAGGAAAAGGAAACAGTATCAAACTTAGTCCTGCAGCTCAGCAGATTTGGAAGGGAACTACTACAGTTGCATATCTCAATATCTAATAAATAACTAATAAAATATAAGAAAATTGTCATGGTTTGACATGACAGCCTTTTCTGGTAAGGGGGATGGGGCTGTAAAGATGGCGCCTGTAAGAAGCTGTTTGCAACTCTCCCCAGCTCTGAGCCAGACCCACTGCTGGGGCTGAGCCAATTAGATGCCTCCACGATCACTTTTTAAGAAGAAGCGGAAGAGGAGGTTTCTTCCTCCATCTTCTTC